>JAPYZP010002016.1:0-17603 GCA_030522985.1 Torymus sinensis
TCCCATCCGGCCACGAGACAAAAAAAATAAAATACAATGCATATTAAAACCAGCAGCATTCTATACGTGTGTGTGTCAATCTATTTTTGCACCTTCGCATTATGCGCGCGCACGGCGGTGGTGGCAGCGCGTTAATTTAAAAACATCGTTAATTTCATGCATGACCCCGATACGCGGGGTAACTGTATATATATACGTAGGTATAATACACAAAGCTCGAGCTTTAAATTGGAAGGCGTTAATTATCGAGCCCGGGGAATTTATTGTTGTCTTTCGCGCGGGCAAAAATCAATGTGATATATATATATACACACACGCACACCTCGCGTCTTTTGTTCTCGCGGTAAATTCGCTTGGTGAGAGAGAGAGAGAGAGAGAGAGAGAGAGAGAGAGGTGTAGTGTCTCGGGATGCGCGTGTTTGCTCGTTATATATAGGGGGAAGGCGAGGAAAAAGCGGAGGAGGAAGCGAAATTGAATTTTCGTCGGTTCTACTCTGAATGGAGCGATTTTACGGGAAATTAATTGCAAATATGATGTGGGGGGAGTAGGTTGTAAATGGGCTTAGTGAAATTTGTAAATATTATATAGTTACATCGGGGCTAATGTTTGCAGAAGTAACGAGTGAATTTCACGCCGAGCTATATCCTTCTGTTACTCGGATAATAAAGTAAGCGTTTTCATTACTATTTTTATCATTATAATTAAGAGCGTAGTATAACGCGGTTATACAGTGTAATAAATATTCGCCAAGTTTATTATATCTACCTATATTTCCGAGCGAAGATCCTACAACGTATTTTTCATTATTCTTAATTACGCGATTGCTCTAATTACTTCTCCCACTTCGCGAGCGAGAAGATAATTAGGCAACGTAATGATCATTTAGATAATTAATTTAATTCGCGTTTATTGGCTGCAGTCACTATTCTTTTTTCCACCACTTTCGTATAGTTTAACAATAGACATTATATTAGTGCCTTCGAGAAGATATTTTCGAGCTAGTTTAATGTTTAAAAAAAAAGAAATTTCTCCCCCTATTTTCGTATATACGATATACATGACCGTGGCCTAGACCGCGCGCTTTCGCAATTGCGTGTGTATACGCGCGGCGTACTTATATACCCGGGGAAAGCTGCACCGACGCAGCGGCTAACAATAGTACGCGCCGCGACGGCGAGTTGTCATTGACACGGCGCGCGCCTATACAGCTTTCTGGGGCTTAGCGTGTCTGTGTGTTTTCGGTTCTTTGTCAATTGTATAATTAATTTCTATGCTATAAAATACCGCCTGCTGGCGAATCACGTCAACTATACATATTTTTGAAAAATCAGAGCACACACACACGAATCGTCAATAACAGCATTTTTCGTCCTAATCCCCCTATCTCCTCCCAGCAGTATCCTAAAATAGTCAGCAGCCGCGGCGTGTCTGTTAGGCCTGGCTTTGGGTCCTTGATCTTGCGGAGGTAAACTAATCTCCCTCTTTCTTCGCTTTACTGCTATACAAACACGCGGCCTGCCTGCCTGCCTGCCTAAACGTCGTAAAGTGTATTTCAGGTGCTATATACACGTTCGAGAGCCTCGAATCGAGGCAAAATAAATTCGAGACACCCTTACACTCGCAATTATCAATTCCTTCGCATATAAAACCGAGTGTCCACTTATAGGATATATCGATTTCCACTCTCGCGGAGATAAGATCGCGCGCCGGGAGAGAGACCAGAGGCAGCGGCGCGCCATAAAACTCGGCTGTCGCGCGCTGGAGAAAAAGAGCGAGTGGCTTCCGCGCAGCTTGTGCGAGGGATCGATCGGTAGGAGGATAGAGACTCTCTCACTTTGTTTATCGAAGTGAGTTGAGGGTTTAGGAAGTGAACGGAAGAGTTATTGTTACAGTATTGTTATAGTATTGTTACAGTATTGCCGAAAAAAGACAATTTTCGACCATTTTTTCACCCTCTTTACGTTTTAAAAGGTTTCAGAGCGATTGGACAAATAGGAGCCAAGATAAAAAAAATTTCGACATTTTTTCGACTTTTTGGCCGAATGTCTTAAAATTGCCTTTTTTAAGTCAAAGAGACACTATTTCAGCTTATTTTTTCCTCCTCTATCGATTGGAAATGGTTTCGCAGCCGTAGGACCAACAGAGGAGATAGAAAAATTTCGGATGTTACAATATTGTTACAATATTGTTATAGTATTGTTACAATATTGTTACAATATTGTTATTTGTGTTACAATATTGTTATAGTATTGTTATAGTATTGTTACAATATTGTTACAGTATTGTTACGGTATTGTTATAGTATTGTTATAGTATTGTTATAGTATTGCTGTAGTATTGCTGTAGTATTTTTACAGTATTGTTATAGTATTGTTCTAGTATTGTTATAGTATTGTTATAGTATTCTTACAGTATTGTTATAGTATTGTTATAGTATTGCTGTAGTATTGTTATAGTATTGTTATAGTATTGCTGTAGTATTGTTACAGTATTGTTACAGTATTGCTACAGTATTATTATAGTATTGCTATAGTATTGTTACAGTATTTTTTATAGTATTGTTTATAGTATTGTCATAGTATTGTTATAGTATTGTTATAGTATTGTTATAGTATTGTTATAGCATTGTTATAGTATTGCTAGAGTATTGCGGTAATATTACTAGAGTATTGCGGTAATATTGCTAGAGTATTGCGGTAATATTGTTATAGTATTGTTACAGTTGCGGTAATATTGTTATAGTATTGTTATAGTATTGTTAAAGTATTGCTACAGCATTGTTCGCTTGTAGGCGAATAAGTGACCAAATCTACTAATAAATTGTGTGTACATCAGTGGAATAAAATGTTACTGATCGATTCTTTACTTGCAATGGTTTTTTTAATTCATTTTTAGCAAGTAGGTACAGTCAAAGAAGTAAATAATACACGCCAACATCGACAGGGAAGTAGAAAATTCTTACTACTGAGTAATCTTCGCTAACAAAAATCGCTCTCTTTACAATAAAAATATCAATATATAACGACGACTTCAGCACGAGAGAGAGAGAGAGAGAGAGAGAGAGAGAGAGAGAGAGAGAGAGAGAGAGAGAGAGAGAGAGAGAGAGAGAGAGAGAGAGAGAGAGAGAGAGAGAGAGAGAGTCCAATAATCCCCGTCGCTGCGCAAAACCATATCCACTACGGACAGCCGCGCATATCAGTCTTATACGGCTTTAATCCGCGAGGGCGAACCGCATGAAATCGAATTAGAGCCATTCCGCAGCGTTGTAATAGAGAGGGAAAGACTCGATTCGCAAGCTTCGATGAGCAGGTATAGAGTTTTGCGTATGTAGCGCGACAGATATCTGTATGTGGGTCAGCGGGGTATGGGGCTTTCCAAGTTGACAGCTACGCGGGCAGGTTTGCAAAACTCTTGCTAGTTATGTTTGTGTGACAGGTGCTTACAATGTTGCAGTTGAGGGTTTCAACGCGAGCGACACTTTCTTCTTTCTCAAAAACTTTCGCCAGCCGCCGGCCCGAAACTGATATTCTCCCACTTGCTTATACTCCGACGGCGTTGAAAAATAGAAGAACAAATTCCCCGATCGCGTGAGACGCGTCGTTAGCGATGGGATGACGGCGCGTCTTTCGCTCGCTCTAGCGCTCATAAATATATGCGAAAGAAAAAATGGCCCATGTGTGTGCCGTAACGCCTGTGTTTTTTTTTTCGTTCGCCCCGCGCCGTGTGATTTGGTTGTTTCGGGGGCTCAATTGAAACAATAAGAAAAAAAGAGATCCGACAAGCGCATGAATTATATGTACCGTTGCAATATACGTTCAGTTTGATCTCTTTCTTCTCAGGGATTTTTTCATTCTGAACGCATCGCGGCCTCTTAATTAATATTATGCAATAGAGGAACGGCGAGACATCAAAATTCAAACACTCTTGGAGGTAAGATTCGAGGAAGTCGATAAGTTTCAGCTCGGTATATATTTGGTTTCCAATCTCTCGAGGCTGCAATATGTATCTTTGTAACGCTGCGCTTCAAGTTCCGAACAAGTGCTCTGTATTTACATTTATCCCACCGTTTATTACCGGTTGCAAAAAAAATTTTCTCAGCACACCGAGACTTTGTAGGTCGTCTGCCGCTGCTATTTTTGCATCTTTTATGATAAACAGTGGCTCGTTCCATTGACGTAAAATCGATGCCGGAGCGCGATAAAACTTGGTAAAATTGCGCGCGTACTCCCTGACTAAAGTAAGACCTCGAACTTCGATAAAACTGATAAAAACTCTTTCGGACTTTGGCGCGCGGGAACAACAGAGCGATAGGAGCGCGTTCCGGAAGAATCGCAGTTATATGGGAGAAAAAATTTTTCCGAAAACAATTCGTCCTGCTGCTGAAAATAGGTTAATAGCGTTATTTTCGCACAAAGTTTTTACGCGCTCCTTAGGTTTATGTATGCGCGGAAGAGATAGAAAGTCGGCGCGATTTCCTCGAACTGAAAGATCCAATTGAACGTATTAGTCGGCGAACGAGTACGCGGGTTACTAGTATTATGCATGTAAATACTTTAGTCTCGCACGTTTTTGTCGCTATCATCAAAAAGTAACACAGCGAGATGTAGACACGCATAATTCAACTACTCGTGCTTGCACGACGTTTTGTCGGATCCCGGAAACCCTCGTCACACATCCCCGCAGTTGTCCTAACTTTCTTACCCGCAATATCCGCGCGACCGGCCGCGCGTACGTTTAGAGTTCCGGGTCGATCGATGAGGCTATAATGCGCTTATAATTATTACAAATGCTCGTTTCGAGCAGTGATCGTCAAAGTCGTTGCCTCGGCTCTTCCTCTCCGGTTCGGCTCGGCAACGACGGAAAGATACGCAGAGCCGCACGGTTAACCGCTGTAAGAACGGGAATAAGACACACTTGTCGTCGGTATGTAAGCCAAGTAGTCGAAGCCCGACCCCCCCGGGGTGCGATGAACCCCTCCGCGACAAAATTATCGCTATGCTACACGCGTCGCATGATGGATGAACGATATAGCGTTGCTTATTAATTTTCCTCGATCAGCTGATCACGCTCGACTCGTTCTCGCACGATATTACGGGAAAATCCGTAAAAAAAAGAGGGAAAAAATCGATCGCTTTTCCATTTTCTATTTTCGCGTATACACACACGGCTTTGTCGTAGCCGTGCGCGCTTGCTTATAAATATAGCAGGGAAAAAGAAAGAGAGAGAGAGAGAGAGGAGCGAAGGTACGCCGCTATTTTTCGATCCTTTGACACGCTCGGCCTTGCGCGTTTATGTACTTTCTCTTTTAGAGGCTTATTCTTCTCCCGCGGGCGACGGGTGGATTTTTCGTAGTAGGTAGCCTGCGCCTTTATTGAGCGATAATAATAGTAAGTTTCGCCAGGGCGCGCGATGAATTCTTCATGTCCGTCCGAGCAACGTATCCGGCTGAATAATTCAGCCGGATCTAATTCATCTCGCTATATACACCTCGGTGTAACTTACTCTCGCGTCGCTATTGCGTAACCGTACTTACGACTTCCCCTTTGCGGTGTCATGGATGTGCGAATTATTTCCTCCCATAGCAATAACAACACTTCGCTTGTATATTTGTCAGGCGAATCAGCTCGAGTTATTTCTTTGTTTACCGGGCGAGACCGAAGAAATTTACATCAATCGCGATCATTTCAGTTCGCTCTCGAACGCACGTTCGTTCGTTCCTCGGGTTGCTTGGAATTTCTCGGGAGAACGACGACGTCGGCGGCTCTCGCTTTATCAACGTTGGAGGCGCTGCGCTTTTCTTTTCGTAGTGTGTGTCAGTTGGAGCATGTGAAGTTATAAATAAAGCTCGGAGAAATTCTCTCTCTCTCTCGACGTCACAAAGTTGTTTTTTTTTTCTTTTCTTAATTCGTTATATACTTTGAGTTTGATAGAACACCTGATGAAATGAATTTCGACCAGTCTAGAAACTGTCGAAATTAATTAGAAAAGAAATATGCACGTATATAGCTTATAATGAAGAACCATTTGCTCTATAAACCCCCATTTTCAATTTAATCGCCGACAATGAAAATCCCCCATTCCTTAATATCGTATTAGTATCCGTCGTCAGGCTAACGCGGATCCGACACGCGGCCGAGCTAATTGGACATTTCTAAAAATAATGCCCGAGAGAGAGAGCGCAACAAAGCTGCGCGCGCGCTCGCGGCTTTTTTCAAGGCCGGTGGTCGCCGTCCAAAATAATATTTGGACGGGGAAAGCCCGAAATAGTAAACAAATCGCCGCTAAAGCTCAGTTATACTGTCGCGTTATACGCGGGTTTACTGGCCCCCCCGCGGTGATTCGTAAATAACGCGCGGATTATGTAATATATCGAGGCTCAAGTTACGTCTATGTATATAAGCAAGCAAGTTGCAATAATTCAAGAAAAGGTTTGATTTATCGCGAGCTCCGTATATGTTTTTATTCGCGCCGAACCCCCCCGTGAAATGTCTAATTGGCCGATTCAACCTCTTCTCGCGAGAGAGCATTTCGACCGGTAATGGTCTTGATTATTTACACTTACAAAAGTAGCTTCTATAAGTGACAGAGGGGAATCTTCTTATTCTGTAAACTTTACAGAATTTTCTTTGAAGTTTATCAATCAAATGGATTTCTCTCACTTCTATAAAAGATTTATTTTATATGAAACTCTATCTCCCAGAAGATACTGTTGTGAGTGTAGGAGTTAGAGGCACTAACGGTTCACGGCTCTTCCAAGCAATTGTTCTTCGTAAATTATTACTTAATTGTTAATACAAACTTCTAATGCAAAGCTTTTGCGTATTTCACGGGCGAACGGGTAAATTCTCTCTCTCGCCTCCTAAACAAACTGCTTCTTATAAAATTCCGTACTTACTCAAGACCCTTTCCCAACTTACCCAGCCGGCAACTACTTCTTCTTTCCCTTGTTTTCGCGCGCGAACTTCTCGTAAAATTCTTCACTTCCCTCGAGACCCACACACAGACAAACGCTTTTCAAAAACGTGATTCAGCGAAAAGAAGAAGAATAAAAAAGAGAGAGAGAGAGTCGCAAGGACGATGACAATTAGCCGCCGCTCGAAAGTGCTGTAAAATTGAGCGGCACTTGGCTGGCGAGAAAAAACTTTCATCGCGCGCGTTATGTAATTTAGCCGGAAAGCGAGGATCATGTTTGTCCGTATATCACGATGTTGTTGGGTCCGAATTTGATTTAACATTGCGAGGATGAAGTTTTATCGCGCGCGCGCGCGTCGACAGGGTTACATCAAAGGAAATGCAAAGCGCTCTCGCATGAATTTTATCTCATGGCTGTATGTATAGCCCTTGAGTACCGTACTTCTACATTTTTTTTTCCCCCCAACGTTCCAAATTCCTTTGGCTATAAAAATGTGCTTTTCACAGTCCGTAAAAAGAGATGCTGAAGATTAAGTGAAACGCAGTTCTTTGAAGAACCGTGTATGAATGGAGGAACTTAAAGTTTGCATAAAGCCTTCTTTTTCGGCAATAAAGATATGGATGTCTTTTTTTTTTCAAAATTAACAAGATCTTTGGCTTTCAAGCTCTACCCTGCACGAAATACTAAGTATAATAAAAGCTCCTCCTCCTCCCAAAAAAGAAACAACCCATTTTCATCGAGCGAATTCTCTTGTTCTCCACAACAGTGGATGCATCTTTATTAGCGCGGAGCAGCCGCGCACATAGTTCAGGATAAACATTCGCGCCGGACGGTATTGAGATGCAAACGACGCCGGTGATGAATCGCCCCCGCAGGCCGCGCGGAGTGAACTCGCGAGAAAGAGGGAGAAACGAGGCGATCATTATTCACGCGCTCCTCGCGAGGCAGAGGGGCAGGAAGCCAAAGTCTTATCTGCGAGAGCTTTTACGCGTCTAACGGCACTTTATATGATGCGGCAGCCCCCGCCGTGGAAAAATGAATACCGACCAGCTTTATGAGAGTTTCGGGGCCGGTAATATACATATATATATTTGCTTGATATTAACGTCAATATACTTTACTCAAAACCACGGCGATTATGTTAAAACCGCTCCTTTCATACACTGGCACTATCCCCTTGCTTCACATACACTCTACCTTTGTACGGTCAAAAGAAACCAGCGAGCAAACGTTCGAGACAAAAGATACATTCGCTGCGCTGCACTCTCGCGCAAAGAGCTGCTGCCTTCGCGTCTCAAAGGCTAGGCCGCGCGCACAATGGACTCGCCTCCTACCCCGTTAATTGTTTTCCATTTGGATACAGCCGGCGCTTCTTTATAATATGCGTGTCAGTGAATTTTCGAATTTATCGCCGGCCGGAATTTGCATTTTATGGTCCATATGCGCGCGATCGGATTGAAATCGCTTTGGGTCGGTGTATAGGGGACGAGCTGAATGGATTTAGCTTGAAATAAAGGGCTTTTTTGGATATATTCGGAGGTGGAATAGTCACATCTTTCAATATTGTTGCAAACGCAGGGAGAGCGAGAGGTTCATTTATTTTCTTATGGGTTATGGTGTTTGTTTCGTTTGTAGTATAATAGGACGCAAAAACAATCGATTTGTCTGGATTTCCATAAATCGTTGACGGAAAGTTAATGCTTTAATGGCTGACCTTACGCTTTTATATTCCAATTCCAATTCCAGTTACAGGATTCTTATGGAAAAACAACTTTTAACAACTTTAAGCTCTTTTAACGAATCCGTTATAGATACGCGACTCGATATAAACAACCACGTGGAGAAAAATTCTCGCTTTTATAGATGCTTTACTTTCCGATCGTATTCTATTTTTGTATACAATAATACGAACACGCTTTAATCTCTCGCGTTCACGTAAGCGAGTTGGCTAACAAGTGCGAGCTTTATCACAAGGTAAAGAAAAATCTCACTACAAGCTAATTATGCCACGGAGAGAAAGAGTTATCCGCAGGGAAAGAAGCAGCTTTCGCATTCTCTTTGCTAAAGTATTTTCTCTTATAGAATATTATTTCATATTAAATTCTTCTTTTTTCTTTCTTTCTTTTTTTTTAATCAAGCGTATAACCATTTATTCTCGTAATTAAGTTTAATACAATTTTGAATAATCTGCGTGTGGACATTGTCGTACCCCGGCGAGAGTGTCACGCAGTTCTAGGGACGTTAATAATGTCGCCAGATTATGTATGCACAGATTATACGGAAAAATTTAATTAAGAAAGTGACGAATTAACCAAAGGTAGGACATCTCTACTTTATCACAATTCTTCTTCGTATAACGAATAATAAGTAGCACTTCGTACTCCATTTTATTTAAAAAAAAAAAAAAAAAAAAGAACGCTAACTCCAAAATAAATCATCCCAATGGAACACTCAGCGATGAAAAAAATTGGATTTTGAAAATACCACTTTTCGCACGCGTGCCAGGCGAAATTAAATAAATCCATTCTGGGTCGGCGCCCGCGGAGACGCAAATACTTCTCACCCATTCGATTTATTAGTTTGACATATATATATATATCTCTTTGTCTGCTCGAATATTCTTTGACGCGCGGTGCGTGCGTCCCCCGCCACCGAGTAAACGGATCGCTATACAGGCGCGCGTGTCTTAGTAACGCCGGGGGAGTTGAGAGTTTTTATGAGCAGGCTGCGGAGTTAGCCGCTGCTGCAGGTAGTTTATTATTCAGCCGTGAACAGAAAATTTTCTCTGCCCGTGTTCGTTTAATAATTGATTTAATTAAGGTAATTCGAGGCGCGCGCGAGGATATCGGCAAATTAATGTTTCATTTTTCTCGAGGACCCTTGCGACGGTGAGAATGAATTTCAATTGCGCAATAGTTTCGGCGCGCGGCCGTTATCTAAGCGTATTCCCCCCATATAAATATTTATGCTCGGGAGGAGGGGGTGGGATTGTGACGCGGAGTGAGAGATGAAACAACTGCGCGACACCGCCGCCTGACCCAATTCCGCGCGACAATGCCCTAATAGGTGGCGTATACGTGCGCATTGTTTCGCCGAGGACTAATTCGGTTAATGTCGCGCAAGCGCGCGATTTCAGATGCGGGGATGGTGTACGGGTCGAAGGGTTTTTGGGGAGGAGAAGTGGTAACATTATTTTATAGCTTCATTGATTTCTCGTGTATCGGGCAAAACATTTTTATTATACTATGAGAATTGGTCATTTTCATTACGTAGAATCGGAAATGATCTCATGGTCTTAAATGGAAAGCAATATTCAAATAAAATCCGTGCGATGTCATGTTACGACTGAAGAATAACAAAAGAAAAATGTAAAACCCTTGAGCAAAGCTGATGGATTACAACGAAAAAAAGGCAACTTATCTTCTGCCGTTGATGCAAATAATGCGTCCTCTTTATTCTAATCAACCTTTGACACGAACAGGTCGATATATTGAATCTTTTATTCCAAAGGAGAGAAAAAAAAATCCAGAGCGTGACCGATTTTCTTCTTTATGTATATCGCGCGGTTCAATCGCGAATAATAATTCGATATACCCATGAGAAGTTAATAAAAGTGTTTAGAAAAAAAAAACATTATCGTGAATGAGAGAGTAGTCTTAAAATAAAAATGCGTCATTTAGATGTGCATTTGAAAGTAGAATTCATGCAAATTTATTTTATTTCAGATATATATATATCTGAATTTCTTTGTGTTGTAAGAAATAATTACATCTAATGTACGTTAGAATAAATTAACTTTGACATAAGGAGGTCAGTTTTATTTTTAAATGCGCACTTCTAATACAAGCTATACGTACAAATATCAGATTCGAGCGTGCAACATTTCATGTGTATATAGCATTTCGAGCGATTGAATAAATTCACTCTGACCCTTTTTTCTCTCTCTCTCTCTCTCTCCACATGATTGCAGAGAAAGCTTCTGTACATAATTTCTTCGTTTCAACTATTTATCATTGGGAGGGGGAGGTAGGGTGGGGGGCACTTTTGTTCATCAAAGCCAAACGAACGAATCCACTGCTACTAAGGCACGGTGAGAGTCATTAAAAAAATCTACTTTTAACGAAATGGAAGCGTCTGATGAATATAAGTTTTCAAGATCCGCGTCTAAATGTAAGGCATATAAATATATACACCAACTTGAACAATGAACAGAGTGAAGTAAGTTCATTTTGTTTCCTAAGAAAATTGTTTCTCTTGGAACCTGGAATTTCCGGTGCAGCTCGCAAAAAGAGAACTTTCCTTAGATTAACCGCGCGGACGGCAACTTCTTAACGCATTAATAATCCGAAAAATTTGTTAAATCAGTCCTAAATAAATGTTGACTGCGCGGATATCCGACTGTTAAATCACCGCACACGCAAAGATACAAAAGTCACGTTTTACTAATTATTCGTTACTCTGAACGTTCGTATATAACGCACGGTTAACGATAACCGTATAATTACTATTTTCCTTCTTCTCGGTTAAACCATCACCGTAGCAGATCTACCATGCCAATTAGATTTTGCACATACACACATTGCAACCCATCCGCGGTTCCACGTGCGTCTATAATGTACGCCGTACAACAACGAATCGGGCGACAGGGCGCGCGGCACGAATTTTCCTCCTCGCTATTACGGTAATCGGTGTCACGGGCGTCTAGTCTCCCTACCGCCGAAAAGTCTACCCGCGTGCGTCGGCCCCTTGGCAGCAGTCGCCAAGTCGCGACACTTTCTCGCATTGTCGAGAGAGCTCTCGTGGGTGGGGCTTTTCGGGTTTGCGATTCTTTTCTCGATTGCTTGATTGTCGGCAAAGGGCGTGTGTGATCCGAAAAGATATCGGCGTGTTTAGTAGTGGGGATGTGTGCCAATTCTTACAGATACGCGCGCAGAGCGTTGGCTTCAAAATGTCATAATGTATTCGCCGAATGGTTTGTTAATGTCAGGGTAGTTTGGAATGTCGAAAGTAGTAACGTAATAAAGTACAATTTTCATACATGCTCTCCAAGTCGTCTAGAACCATCTGCGTTATTTTTTTCTAGACTTTCATCAGTGAGTTTACCCTCCGACAAAGCCCTTTGTCCATTCAATCGCCACTCGGTCAATGAAAATTCGACTTTCCTCTCAAAAATCAAATCCATTCCAGCGATCCAGAGCAGTTCGTTACGATCCCCCCGTCCAGAGACGAAAAACCACACCCCAATCAATCCCGATCACATCGTAATCGCAAGCTAGAGAAAGCGCTCCGATGACTCGCCGGCCGCGCGCGCGTTCGCGCTATTCATAGTGCGCGTCGGGCTCTCTGATTTTTCGTTTTCTCGCTAGTTTATTTTCGTGCAGCCTCTCTCTCTCTCTCTCTCTCTCGCATACACTCACTCACTCACCGATGAGATAATCCCGACGACGAAGTCGCAGCAACAGCGGCGGCACTCGCGAAAGCTGCAGTCACTGGATATCGCCTGAAGACTCTGACACTTCTCTCGTTGCTATACGAGTCTCTTTCCTCTCCTATCTGGATTTTTCTGCAATGTCGTCGGTTATTGTACGCGAACCGCCAGGTGAGAGAGGCGCGTGTGAGCACGAATTTCGAGGAAAGAAAAAAAGTGTCGTTTGATCGGCGCGCGTTACCATCGATCGCCAGCAGAGCGGCTCTTCGCGCGCGAAATCATTGCCATTGTTGGCGTCAAATCGATTTCACCGGCGAATCGTAGCTAAGGATAGCGCAAAGATCGGCTGACACTTTTTATACACGCGATTTTCGGTAACTTGGAAGGGTACAGGGATTCGGCGCGGTGAACTACGGGAACTTTTGTTTCATACGAAACGGCTGTAAGTTGGTAACGCGATTAGTAGAATATTTATCGATCCGCCGTGTTTATAAAAGCGAAAATTTCAAGATGCTATTGTATACCGCACGTGTGACTTTTATCGATACACGGATAAAAACAACACACAAAAGAACTGGCCAATCTTATAGAAGATAACCGCGACAACTCTTAAAAAGCAAAACACTATGCGCGCACAAAAACCACGACCACTGAATATATATCCACCTCGAAATTCGTGCTCTCTCTCCTCACCGCGGACACCTTCTCTCGGCACGCGCGCACCACACACACCTGTCCTTTCGAAAAGTTGCGCAACCGCGAAAAATCGATCCTTCCTCCTTCCTTCCCTCGCCCTCCTCTCAACCCGCGATGGGGTGGCGCGCACCACTGACTGACTGGCCACGATTAAATTGCCGCTATAGATATATAGTACGCCTGTACGTGTCCCTCTCACTCTCTCTCTGTGAGTGTGTCAGTGTGATGATCGGTCTCTCGGCCGGTCTCTCTGCGGTTGCAAAAGTCACTCTCTCTCTAGTCGCAGCGCGCGCGCGTCACGGTAACACACTGAGGAGCGCGCCGCGGAAGACAGCGCAGTGGAGAGAGAGAGGAGAGGAGGGGGGAGGAGTAGGGTGGACGGCGCGCGCCACCCCTCGTCGAGCTCTCTGACTACGCGGGTGGCACGAGCGAAGAGGTGGAGCGAGTGAGAGAGAGGGTGAGAATGAGGTGGTCTTGAGAAGTGCCTGGATCGCGGGGGGTTGAGAATGGGAGACAAGGTGGTAGGTCGGTCAAAGGTTGGCTGGAAATTGGTTGCTAATGCGAAGAGAAGAAGATGGGGGTCGAATTTTTTAATGGCTGGTGTTGGGAATTTTCGTTGGAAGAGCGAACTCAGTTGTTGTATTGTAATATTTTATTGATTCTTATATTCATTTTATTAAATTGAACTCGGACGATGTATTTATATAATATGAAGAAAATGCTGAATAATCGAAATTTAACGATAAATGTTAATTAACAATTAATTTTCATTACTTTATATAGAATTCATATTATGAAAGTTAAGCGCAGTGTAATAAAAACCGAAATTACGTCGTTTTAAATAACTTTTTTCAATATACTGAATTTTATTTTTACGAAAAATTCTTTGTGCTTGATTATTAGCTGGTGCACGTTAGTAGAGCTGATACTATGATAAAAATAGGTAATTTTCTACTAGAATACCTATTTTTTTTTTTGTATCGATTGTTGCTATAATACACTATGCTTCGCGGTTACAAGAGAATAATGTTAGACATTATAAAATAATTTGTAGTATTAAATATTGAATTATTTAATCAATTTGAAACTGTACGCGTTATTTAAACAAATCGAAAAGTTTATTTCAGCCAGAACAGCAGTAATGGCTTTTTTGATGATTTAATTATTACGATTTCATCCAGTGTTAATAATAGAAATGATCAGCAACAATATACTTTAAGGATTAACTTGTACTGCGTCCTGTTTTCAGTAGATAAAGCCTGGCACCGGTAAGGCCATGTCTTACCGAACGCCGGATTGATCTACTTACACACTAAGCTGGAAGCGCAATTAGGAGAAAACGCAATAGCTTGAATTGGAAGAAGGGATTAAATAATTTGCTTTATACGACTTTCTCCTAATGATATTTGTAAATTAAATTCTTCAATAATATATATTTATAGTAAAAATGAAATGGGCCAAAGAATAACGGAAATTTTTCAATCTTATACTTAAAAGAAACTTACGCTACAAGAGAAAATGTCTAATGCGCATCTATTATAATAATAAAACAATCGATTTGGCCTAACAATAAAATCAGCAAAAGGTAAAACTTGGATATCCAAAGGGTCGGTAAGTTATCAACTGCTGTCTTAAGCTTCGACCTAAAGCTGTGCTTGCAACGCTGAGTTACCCACTGTAAGTATATTATTACCAAGTATTTCAATAATCAATAGTAATTTTACAATATAGTAATTTCACAGAGAATGCAAATGATTAAGAGTTCTTGATGTTTATTGTATTATGGTGTACTAATTATAATTGTTACATATTATCAACCTCTGATAAAGTTAGTTTGACATAGAGATCAAACTTTTTCTCGACCGATATGGAAAACTATTCTTGTATCATCAATTGTAATAATTTAAAAAAAATCAAACACTTACAAATATATTTTCAAGAATTTAATGATTTTACGGACAACACAAAATATCATCATAATTTGAATTGTAAATTATAACAATTTGTAAAATATATTTGTAGATAGTAACGATCAATTACACCATGACGTTTTTATTGCAAATTTTACGTACTTAACGACTACTGCTATCAACAATAATGAATTACAGCACAGAACAATATTACAGATACTTAACTTTTAAAGCTTTTTTTTAAAGGAAAAGACATTTTTTTCGATATGATAGCAAACTTTTTCGTAGCTGCTTGAATATTGAATGCTACACTTGCAAGTCACATTAGCGAAAAGAAGTCGTGGATGCACAAAGTCAAGGCTTTACGACTAATTCCTCTAAATTGCAGTACGGTATCTCTCTTCCGACACGATAAGAATTGCAAAGTTGGTAATTTTATTGTCACTGTCGATTGTTCAATACGACTGGTGCATTACCGTGGCGGCGAAGAATCGTCGCGAGTTCTGGTACCAGAATGGATTTTTGGGTGTTTCTGGTTGGATATCTGATTTGTGAGTTGATTTAGGAACCTTAATTGTAAAACTAGGATGAAATAGTAAAATGCTGCCAAGTCTCATTGTGATAGTATTTCTCAGAAGCGCCTGTAAATTGCCCACCTGATCATTAGAAATAAGCATTAAATTTCAAAGCTCAAAAGTATAATACTTGATAAATATATATGTTCGGTCAATAATACACAGATTTACATTTAGGCGGAGTTCATGGCAGACGAATCAAGCGAATTATTGGAGGTGAAGACACTACAATCGAAGCTGCCCCTTATATGGTAATAGTTATATGCAGACAAGACTGTGGATTTATTTTCCTCGTATTATTGATTTTTGGCATTTATTTACAGTTGTCTATGAGAAGAAACGGCCAACATATATGCGGAGCAGCTATTATCGGCGAAGAATGGAGTTTGACAGCGGCTCACTGTTGTATTGAGTAAAGAAAAGTATTTATTAAAATATGTTATAAATATCTTGTGTGCACCAAAATTTTTGATACTGCAGATCTTTTTTACTTCTTACTTTGATTATTAAATAAATTATCAATAAACTGTTTTAATATTGCAGAATTCTTTAGTATTTCGTTTAGCATGCTGGTAAATAATTAATAAGTGGATAGTCATGACATCATAAATTGCAGGGGGCATAACATATAGTAAATTCAAAACTACGCAGGCTGATACAATCGTAAGCATATTTTCTTGACTTTAAGCTATACAAAAGACAGGATGAAGATATTGACAATGCGCAGTGGCAGTGCAAACTTGCAGGAAGGTGGAACTGTCCATCACGTAGTTGATGTAGTCCG
Source organism: Torymus sinensis (assembly GCA_030522985.1). Taxonomy (NCBI): domain Eukaryota; kingdom Metazoa; phylum Arthropoda; class Insecta; order Hymenoptera; family Torymidae; genus Torymus; species Torymus sinensis. Next base: position 16,307 of record JAPYZP010002016.1, read on the forward strand.
CAATGGCCGTTATCAAGACAACAATGATGACTATGATATATGCGCCGTAAGAGTAAGTCCACCTTTTGAATATACAAACTTTACGAAATCAGTAAAACTTCCAGACCCAAAAATTGTTCCTGATATGAGTTGGGGTTTGGTCAGTGGCTGGGGATACTCGAAGGTGAATCATTTTTGCTAGAATTTACACCAATATCTACTGCAGTTTATGTTTTATGTAATAAATGGCACATGTGAATTTCAGCTCGATGAAGAAAAACTGTCATCAACTTTGCAATCTATAAATGTTTCAAGAGTTGACCTAGAACAGTGCAAATACTTGTACAGAAATAAGTACACGGTCCACGATCGCGATGTATGTTATGGATCTGGAGATGATTCAAAAGATGCATGTCAGGTATGACGAACAAAATTATCGATCTACATTGCTACAACATTTAACCTATTGCAATTATTTATCAAGGTCATAGGAGGGATAGACAAAATCTACAAATATATTTATGCTTATCTATTAGGGAGACTCGGGAGGACCATTGGTGAACCAAAATTGTACTCTCATTGGTATTGTTTCCTTTGGTGATGATTGCGGCTATAGTACGTTACCTGGTATTTACACCGACATAGTGCAATTTCGTAATTGGATAAGAGTGACAACTAAAATATAAAATTTGTGGAATAATTATTTAATAAAAAGTGCTGCCTTAACTTTGGTAGCATTTTAGATTACTTGATTATAACTGCTAGAATTCTTTTCTGTAGTTATCTAGGAAAATAAATAAGAGCTAAATATGGAAAATCGATTGAAAGAAAATAGACTTATGCAAAACCGTATTCTGTAAAACATTTCATATTACATATTATACGTAAGTCAACGCGAAGACCCCATAGAATTAAAATAATAGTAACTATTCAATAAAAATTGCAAAGATTAATCAAATCATATTTAACGTGGCTACACCATGTTTTTACTAACTAAATGTAGAATCATTCTTGTATTAACTGGCTCATTCATGCATTACTATAGTTTTGCAAACGAAAATCAGTGGATGATTCCACTAAAAGATCAAATTAAAAACTTTGTACAGCCATATCTTCTAATTATTCTATTAAATAGCAGTTCTATAGATATTAACTTAAGATATTGTTTTGACGAAATTTTAATGAATGAATTTCCAAGCTATTTAATTGACGTCTCTTCCAAAAGTGATGTTATTACAAAGTTCTCATCGTTAACCTTGTTGGAAAATCCAAGAAATACTATTTTATACTTCATTATTTCAATCCAAACTCAAACTAA
>JAPYZP010002017.1:0-18088 GCA_030522985.1 Torymus sinensis
TGTAACGATTTTTTATTATAATTAATCGATAAAAAATATTTGCTAGTCACAGAAAAAAATAGCTTGATTCCCTAGTGATTTTTTCTAGTGACTTTTGCTTATAGGGCGGCGTATTCCGAAAAACGGATACTCGGGTATACGGAACATGTGTTAAAAGTTATGATAAGCGTTCCAAAATGTGTAACCACGTTCATGAAAATAGACCAACCCTAAATATTTTTCTACCCAAATAACTGGCTTGTATCCGACATTTATTTTTTGTTAATTTAGAAACCTCATAGGTACCATCGGACACATAATTTCGAAGTGTTACCGCATTTCGGAAAACCCGTGTTATTCTTCAGGATGCCAGCACATGCGTTCCAAAAAACGATCTGAAAAAACGGAATATTTGAAAAAGCGCGCGTGTTCGTTCCGTTGCGGTTTTTAAAACCTCAATCTATATAAACGTTAAAAAAAAGTTAATGTATACAATAATTTATTTTCCCTTGGATTACGTTGATTAATTAGCCATTTTTAAGGGGGGGCCATAGCTGTATCATTATCCGACCGAGCAATTGACACAGTATCAAGCTTATTAAGGAGGTTGTACCAGTCATAGAGTCCTCTATTAAAAGAATCCTCTCTTAAAAGAATGATGTGGAAATCTGAAGCCGAAATAAAACCTTCGCTGTATGGTTAAGTCCATTTAAAAGTAGTCTTTGATTGGTCGTAGCAGATGTAAACTTTTTACTTAAGGTGTCAGCTGATTGGTTGAGAAACGAACCTATGTATATGAACTGTGTTTCATGTTTTGAGTCTCATGCGGTATTTTTAAAAAATGATAACGGAAAAGTGAAACAGAAATAAAATGTTTGTAAATGAATTATTCGAATATTCTGGAATACCATCAACAATGATGATTTTATGTTCTACGACTTACAAAGACGTACCTAAATATGTAGTAGTAGTAGTATTTTTTTAGTGGCCGTGGTTCTTTCAACTGAGACGCCGATATGCCATATCATGAACATGTTTATACTCCAAGAGAGTGAATTTTTTGTTAGCGAAGCCTATAAGATAGTTGGAGGACGCTACCGCCCCAACTACTGGACCTACAGTTTCAAGTGGGTTCCGAACCATCGAGACTACGGTGAGAGTAAGCACATGAAAAATTCGTGTTTCAGTGGTGCCGGCTTTTTCACGGGAGTGGGAATCGAACCCGGGACCTTTTTGGTACGAGTCCGACGCGCTGCCGCTGAGCCACCGTGGCTCTTTGTACCTAAATATGATAAAATGTCTAACCTAAAAATGTGCGTACTGAAATTATAGAAGTAATTGCAAAAGTTGCGTAATTCAAGTATAAGAATTAATACAATTAAGTATTAATTAAAATATAAGAAGTTGGAACTTATCATTTAGATATATGTGAAATTTCGCATACATGTTTGTGGATATCTCAAAAACGCTCATATAAATTTTCAGCTAGAGGCTAGAAATTAAGATATTAATGTTTTCATTTTTGGCTAATTAACATGGGTTCTTATGGGAAGTCGCGAATTGTTGGTACTTACTTGAGTTTTAAAAAGCATTTAACATTAAGATTCTATTCATATTTTTTTTTAGTAGATAATGAAATTATGATGAACATTTAATACTCTTTAGACAGAGACGCTTACTTATAACAAAATTATGTTGAATACCAAAAACTTACAATTAACCTCAAAAAATGAGTCTATCTAACTAACTCTTAATTGGCAATAAGGCTAAATAAAATTGTACAATTTAAATGAATAATGGGTAGTTCGTGTAAGTTCGTCTACGCAGTTTCTTTGATGCAATACACATCGCGACTGTATCGTAAATGAAAAGTGCACTCATTTTGACTAGTGACGTAACGGTACAACCTTCTTAAAAATAAAATACGTAAAATCACAAACAATCAAGAGAACACTTCGCTGCGGTTTTGAACGTTCTATCACCCAGTAAGTTTTGTTCAAAGTTTTTGCAAAAACCACTTGATATTTCGACTTCAAACTTTTAGTGGGTAATAGACGTTCAAAACCGCAGCGAAGTGTTCTCTTGATTTTTTGTGATTTTACGTATTTTTTTGCTTCGGTGAAAAAAAAAAGTTTTCGAGAAAACGTGTTAGAAACATGTCAGAATATGCTATTTTTAGTAAATGTCGCTGTGTGTAACAGATTTTTTCGGCCAAAGCTTAAAAGATTTGTTTTGCTTTCAACATGATTGGAAAAATATAATATTGTGTGGTTCTTCGTTTATTTTTCTTTATATCGATTTTTCACTTTTTAAAAACTATTTTTCATTTTTAAAAGCTTCAACATTAATATCGGGTTTTTATTAAAAATTCATTCGATGTAGCGTAAATATTCGAGTTAACTCACAAAAACGTAATTTTTCGTTTAGAGGTTATATTTCCGAAATGGTAAAAGATATTCAGATAAAAATTTTGTTGGAAATGTCTCGTATAGAAATCTACAGTTAACCAAAATTTCAAGTATTTACAACAAATATTTTTAGGGAAAGAAATTATTATATAACAAAATCGATTTCCTTTGATATGCGATAACTAGAGTAAATTGTATCCAATCACTTTGAAATTTTGGGGAAAGGTATGTAGTTTGTATATATATACATCGGATGAGTTCGTTGTTCAGAAAAATCCATTCATCAATTTAGGAGATATTAGAGGTTAAAAATTTTTATGAAATATTTTCGAATACCTATTTCTCCGAGAATATTAGATTAATCGTTTCAAAATTTTAACCACTTATTAAACTTATTCAAGACTATATATGCCTCAAATTACAAGAAATTATCTTCATTTGTTTTAGAGAAAAAAATTATTTTATAAAAAAGTATTTTCAGAGAAAGAAAAATTAATAATTTGTAATATTAATAAACAAATGTAATTAGAATTGCGTAATAAAATGATGCAATAATTTTAATTTCTATCATTAAACATTAATTAAAGGAATCAGTAAATTTAGTTTGAGGAAGCTGCGTAGTCCGGGCGCTGAGAGGGGTCAGAGTGAGCCAAATTTTTGTAGGAGATCGCCACGGTAATCAAACGTTTTTTTATGTATTTTGAGTCGTAGAATCCGAATTTCATGGTTTCAAGGCATGGAAACGCAAAAAACATTCGAAAATCTTCAGTTTTGCACTCAATTATTAAATAAATAAAAAACTGACAACTTTCCCGACTCAAAGCCATGAAATTTGGATTCTGCGCCTCAAAATATATACAAAAACGTTTGGTTACCGTGACAATCTCCTACAATAAAAATGGACAATTTGGTACACTCAAACCCCTCTCAGCGCCTGGACTAAAGTGCTAATGAATTGGCAGCGGTTTTTAATAAGTTTATGAAACCAACAAGACATTTGCCCAGGTTTGCGCCTGTAACCCGGACAGAAATTAACTTAGGGCTAACATAAGGGCCTTGTCAGTTGCCTTAAAAAATTCACAAGGTCCTGATAAGGCACTTCGCAAGTCCCGAACAAGGCGCGTAACGGGGCGCACCTTTGGCCCTGCCGGGCTTCCCGGTCATATCTCGCATTTTTCACTGTTTCGTAAGTTACTGCTATAAATAGTTGCAAGTTACCTAAAATAATTAATAAATCTTTTTACAAATATCACAGACGTGTTACTTTATAGTAATAACATTAACGTAAAAAATTGAAAAAAACTATTTTTAACCTTCTAAATCCAGACGCGTCATTACAAGGCTTAATCAGGGCTTCGTAAGGCGCACGTCTGATTTGATACATATCAGGGCCAGACGAGGGCCATTCACCTAGCCTTAGTTTAATATCTAAATATTTTTGTAAGGCGATTTTCAGGTAAATTAAAGTCTTATTGCCAGCCCGGACCGGGGCTATATTCGTACCCCGTTACGCGCCTTACGTTTACGCAGGGCTAGCCCTATTCATTTTCCGTTCGAGAAGGCAAGGGAAAACCCAAAATTCCACTGAAGGGAAATTCTGGGGAAAAACCCGCCTTGAGGCAGCCGGTGTTCTGAAACAACTCAGAAAAAAATCCGAGTGATATTTTTCAGCACGCTAACCACTGAGCCAACACCGCTCTATTATTTACTTATTTCCATAAGGTGGCGGTAAAATACAAAAATATATATTTATAAACATACATAAATAACTAAAGAAATTTATAAATATCTAACAATTAAGTATATTACATGTTATTTCTTATTTGTATATATCATGATAATAGAAAACAGATGCAAAAGAAGTTATAAGATTATGGACGTATTCCAAAATGCGGATACTCGGGTACGAACTTACGCAGAGTTTCGGAACATCGTGTTAAATTACGATGAAGCGTTCCGAAATGTGTGTTCAAGAAAATGATCAATATTTTTCTACCGAAATAAGTAGGTACAAGTATTAGTATATAAGTTCCGACATTTATTTTTTATTAATTTATTTCGGAACGTTCTGAAACATATAAGTATATCTTATTGGACGCAATTTTGAACGAAGCGTTTCCGAATGTCGTACCTTATTCAGTTTCCACATTTTGGAATACGCTCTATAGCTTGTTAATTGCTACCACTTTTAAAACTTCAAAGTATTCATAACATAGGTATATCGATATACATACTTAGAACTGCAATACACTAGCATATACCCATATTAGTGCTCCATCTGCAAATCATTGATGAGTCCCTGCCCTTGGGGGGTCTTGTCCCTCCAAGTCCAAAGTGTCTTACCTGCGACTGCCAAAGTTCCAACCCCTAGACTTCTTTTCCCTTTGCAGCTCCTCACTATCCTCAAGATGAAGAGAACTGAAAATTCGCATTTATCTCTGTGTACCTACCTGGGCAACGGAAATTTTCGTTTGCACGCCTCGGCCAGTCGATTCTTGGCGTGGCAAGCTGTTGGAGTTTATAGTTTAACGCCCCACTTTGTAAGTTTTTCTATTTTTTTATTTGATTCTATTATACTTTTTATGCAAAGAATTTGCATGGTAGCTGAGGCGGAAATAAATTATGCACACAATTGTTAAGAACTAAATATAATTTTTATTTGCAGTCATTTGCTATTATTTGCAGTTTATAAAGGCATTATTTGGGACGCTAATAACACTTAATTATAGTTTTTAAGAATTATTTGCTGTTAGTAACAGTTTTTACAGTTATTTGCATTTATTTGCCTTTTTTTATGAATCAAATGAAAGTCATGACAAAAAATATTAATATCACAGTTATTTGCATTTTTATTAAAACAAAATTTTATAAGAGATATGGATGATTATTATTTATAATTAAATATTATTATTGTTGTATAATTTATAACTTTATTTCGATTATAACGATAATTGTATGATTATAATTAATAATTTACTACCTGCATATACTCTTAACATAAAATTGTTACTTAAAATTAATAACAGTCACTACCAATAATTATGAGCAATTCTGTGTATTAAAAAAATAGAGTGTCAAATTCAAATAATTAATATTCATTATTAATAACACTAAATAATACTTGATAACAGTTATTAACAGTTATTTGCTTTTTTGTATTCTAAAACCATGTCTTACATGGAACTATCAGAAAAAATAAATAAATGCAAATGATGAAGTGCTTATAAGTATTAATAGGAATTTACAAACTTACGAACTGTTTATATAAAACGCCTGTATATAGGTATAAAACATAAATTATCTATAATTGTTAATTAAAAATCTATGTTTTATTTACACAACATTCATTTTTCACGATCACTAACTAAATGCTTTATTAATAACTAAAGTTAATAATGAAAAAAGGTTTGCATTAAGTAAAAGATATAAAGTAAAAAATAAGTAAATATTAAGTAAAAGTATTGTTTTAATTTTGTTGGTATTACTTCTTGTTTGTGTACCTATAATTTATTATAGGTAAGTCCCTAACAAGCTGCGTTGTGCAGACGTATATTACTTATATAGCGGTGTGCTTGTCGTTAGGTGCAAGAGGAAGAAGAGAGGGACGTTGCCAACTACGAGATTGAAACGCGTTTCGGAGCAAGAAAAGCAAGTCAAATAATAATCTGACGCTGGTGAACAAAGCTGAATATATTGGTTTTTTTTCGAAAATATTCAGATAATAGAATACAACAAATATGATTATATTTTTTTTAAATACTCAGTTAAATTATGTATATACATCTAATTAACGTAACTATCCAAATTGCTATATTGTTATTTTATTTTATATTTTTAATTTTACTACAATAAAAATACAATAGTTTTTTTTTATTGAATTTCATTAATTTTATTTATACTGATAAATGTATTGATTGATATAATTGGGATGTGATTTTTCATACAAATATGGTCTCGCTCTTATAGCTTCAATTAATTACTTTATAAATTATTTTGTTTGCCCTTAGAGAATCAATGGATAGAAGCTGAAAAAGTATAACGAATATATCATGTATACGTATAATACCACTAATGGCGTATAATACCACTAATATTCAATAATGTTTTTTCATATTTATTGCCATTTAATAATATAATGTTTATTTAAGAAGATGCAGAACGACTTTTTGTTCAATTATTCAAAATAAATTTATTAGCTTTGAATCTTAGAACTAGCAATTTTCTAATAAATAATTGCTCCGAAACGCGTTTGAATTTCGCAGTTGGCAACGTCCCCCTCTCTTCTGCCAACACCTAACGCCATACCTAGCCATAACACACAGTTAGGTTAGGCTAGGTACGTCTGCACAACGCAGCTCATATTGCAGTGTTAAATGCACGACTGCAGTTGGGGACTTTCCCTCATGCCTGCGTGATTGTGTCCCGCTGCCCGCATCTGCAGCTGCTGTCGCCGAGTTAGAAACGCTGCTTTTGAAATGTATTGAGTATCTTATATTTGGTTTCGGATTTTGTTATGTGATTATGCGATGGATGTGCAATGCATATACAATTTACCATAAAAATCGTGAACTTAATTTTATATATAATGCAAATACTGCAGTAAAGAAAAAATTATAATAACAAGCAAATGTCAAAGGGCACTGTGTGTACTACGTAGGAGTCTCGAAAGTTGCTGCTCCGATTGAACAACACTATACCATACTGTAAACATCAGGTGACGCAAAATGGCTCAAGAAATATTAAATAATTTGTTAGATTTTAAAATTTCACCAAAGGAATTACTTGAATGGCTGACAACAGACGATTACAGCGTAAGTAAATTTTGAAGTTTTTTTTATTCAATCTGAGGTTATGGACGATCGCTTGATTTTAAAATTATTTGATTTGACAAAACAATTTTTCACATTTTTTAAATATATTTTCTAGGATCTTCAATGGACGAATTTCAATAAAAGTTGTCCAAGAGAAGAATTTATTACCTTCTTTTTAAATTATTTGAGGAACCAATTCACAAGGTAATTTACTCTTGAAAATATGAAATAATAATTTTGAATAAGTTTTGTTACGTATAGATATTACTTAGTAAATCACACCAGCACATTAATATTATATTTTAATTTTTATTATGATTACTTTTTATGTTTTTACCGTTTATTTTATTTAATTTTCAATCATCAAAAGTTTGTATTACTTATTTTTCTTTCTTTAGTGTTCTGCAAACTGCCAATGCTACAAAACAAATACCAGCAAAGAAGATTTCAGCACAGCCACAATCAAATAACACTACTACTCTCGTTACTGGAAAAGAAAGTTCTAGACATAAAAAAAGAGTAGAATTGACTAGTACTTGTTCTTCTTATGGTCAAAACATTAATCCTGCATTTCAAGAAAGTATTGAAAATGACAAAATTAATAATATGGTGGATAGTAAAAATATTAGTTTTGATGACAGTTCATTCCCAAGTCTTGAAATCAATAATTCTAGTAGCTTAAACATTTCAAATGTTTCAAAAAATGCTAATAGAAGTGAACCTTCAGAATTATATAATTCAAATGTTTCTCAGATTTCTAATCTTTCAATGTCAAACAAGATTTTACAAAGTCCTATTTCACCCATGTATACTAGTCCAGTATCAATGTTAAGTCCAATTAATGCAAAAGGTTTTCAGAATAAATCTCAGAATAGTCCATCCAATAATAGTCATTTTCAAGAAAATTGTACTAGTACACCTGAAAGGACTCCAAAAAATTTGCCTAAAAATTCAAAAAATACACCAAGGCAAAGCTTTACATTAAATGATTTTATTGTGATTGACACCCGAAGTTCAAAAAAAGGTAGTGGAAAGAAAAATAATAAAATAGTATTAAAAGGAGAACCTAAAAAGGATAGTGACCAACAAAGTGCATTGTCTGGTACTTCCACAACACACTTGGAACATAACACGAGACGTAGAAAAGTAAATCCTACAAGACTTGATCTTACAGATGAGAAAGGTAATACAAAATAAAAATTTTGTAACCACGTTCTTTATTAATCTCAAGATTTTAACAAATTTTTTTTTATTTTAGGAAACAAAGAAAACACTGTTTTTGGAGTTGTTTCAAGACCTTTTACTCAAAATCCACAATTTGTGAATGTATCACCAATCGATAAATCTACTGATAATGAAACATTTCAAGTAGAAAGAGGACTTGTAAAAATGGAGAGACAAAAGAAACCAGAAACTATAACAAATAAAATTACTGATAAAAATTCATCTGAAGAACAAACTCAAATAAAGATATTACAACGAACTCCAAGCAAAGTTATAAAAACAGGATCAGTCATAATTCCCAATAAAGAATTGGTTGAAGATAGTCAAGTTTTAGATGTGTTGGCTGAACTGTACAGCTTATTTTTAGATTACAATTTAATTGTTAATCCAATGTCAGAATTGTACTTTATTATACATTTAATAACTATTCAGTACACAAACAGTCCTGTACAATGCCCCTCCGCAGTGAAAAATATAAATGAAAAGGTTGTAAATGATGAAGATGAAGAAAATAATCTTTCAAATGATATAAACAAAAATGTATCAATATTGAGAAAATCTTTAAATTTTGATGTTTTCGATGAAACTAAAGCGAATGAAAGTATTAAATCAAACGATGAAGATAATACATCATTTAATAAATCTTCTGATGAGCTAGGATGTTCCGATTTATCAGAAGATATAGAAGAGGATTTAAATCAAATTAACAGTAAAATAAAAGAAATTACGTTGAATAAAAATACTGGGAAAAATGTAGGCATCACAATAGAAAATGAAAAAAAAGAAGGAGATATCATTAAAAATTGTGTTAAGCCATATTATCTCGGTACTCCTCACAATTGTGTGTATTTTGCAACACAAGTTCTTAATTACCAAAAGACTTTTCTTAAGTGCTTAGATAGAGTAACTTTAAGATTACTGTGTGAAAATAATCAAATTGCTGTATTTCAACCTGATCTTTGCAAGTACCTGGATACGATTTACAGTTCCAAAGTAGCTGAGTTTAGTAAAAATAAAACTTTATTAAATATTGGGTAAGTTTGTAAAATGTTTTTCACTTGATAGTTCTTTTATTATAACTTTTACAATAATTTGAATTTATCAATTTTAGGATGGTAGAGTTGAATGTATGCTTTCAAATAGACACTGATAATCGTGAAAAATTCTCATCAATGACAGCATTTCAAAATTTTCGTAAGCAGCGAGATATGTTCTATGAAATTTTAAAAATTTGGGATGATAATCATTTAGTTCCTGGGTGGACATTTCAAATAGCATTAAGTGGAAAAATTAAATCAATGCTTACAATAAACATGGATATTACTAATTTTACTCACTTTACACGACTTTTTAAATCTCAAATGCTTATTTCATGTATTCAAAGCGAACCACAGGTAAGATTTTATTTCTTATTTTTCATGACTTCGGGTACGTTTTATAATTTAATCAAGGAGCGCGGGAGTACTCCGAAGGCAAGTCTGTCCGACAATGGAAAAGAAGCCTGAGGGACGACCGCGCTTTTTATATTGTCTATTATAAGGAATTGAATAATTTGATAAGAAATTATATTTAAATTATTTTTGTTTTTATACAAAGGAGGATGCATTAGATAACGAAACATTAAACTTCTTAAAAAATTTAAAAGATATGAATCCAGAGAAATTAACACAACTTCAAAAAAAGTTAGTTACACCTTTATCACAAAATGGTCCAGTCCCATTGCCTTCATTTACTGGTATACAGGAATTTTATAAAGATTTTATTTTATATGCATCAACTCCGATGTTTTATACATATCTTGAAGATACATTTATAAATGAAATTATGGAATTGAATGATTCTCAATTTTTTGGCAGTGACATTGAAGAAACAGGTAAATTAAGACTTTAAAATTACTTTAGTATAAGTTTTAAAACAAATTTTTTTAAGGGTTTTTTTAACTCAAATTGTGACTTTTTTTTTTACAGAAACTGAAGTTGATGAACAAACAAAACAAAATTTTGTTTTATGCTTGTCTAGTTTACGATTGCTTTCCAAATTTTTGGGATTTATCATTTCATTACCATACAGATCAGAAACTAGCATGCAAGAAGACGTGATTTCTTCTCAAGTAGCTTTGCGTAGCAAAGTATGTATTATATTTTCTTTTTATATATATATATATACTTTGCGTATTTATTTTATAATTGTTTTTTGTTATTTTAGTGCTTACCACGTATTGACTTGCAATACTGTCTTCAATCTGCAGTAGTGCAAGGAAAATTATCTCTAACAGTGCCGTGGGTAGTTGAGTATTTAGCCATGATGGATCATGCATCTCTGCGATTACCATATTACAAAAAAATTTTAGAAATGTTATATTGCATTTATCGTGCTTCTAATCACCATTCTATTATGAATTCAGAAGAGTTAATGGGTCAAAAAACTGCAATTTTAGTTAAACTTGTAATTGGATGGCTGTTTGAATTACCTGCTTTCCCTAAAGAGCTATATTACTCTTGGCAATCTAAATACAATGATAAAGCATTAAAAATGATTTGCGAAAAACAGCAAGCAATTATTAATAATGATAATAATTTAACTGAGGCTGACACATCTGTAGTTTCTATAAAACATTGTTTGTTTTTGGATAAGTTGGAAATGGTTGATGATAGGATTTTGTACAGTTGTTGTCCCTATTTAAGAGAATTAAATATTTTGTTAACACCTGGAAATTCAAATGCAAATAATACAGCTTCATATAGACATGTCACTCCAGTTACTAGTCAACTCCACAAGCCAGTTAAAAAGACAAATACAAAACATTTAGAGGTATGTATATAAATTTCATAAAGTTTTTGTCTAATAAATTATAAAATTTTTAATAATGATTTTAGATTCAATTAGAAGAAGCATTTTTCCATGGACAACCCATGTCTACAAGGAAAACTGTAGAATATGTTTCAGAAAGAGTTGCATCTAGTTGTATTAAATATATTTATAACAATTTATTACCTGTTGAAAGGAAAAATAATTATGATGCATTAAAACAAATTGTTAAAGAAAATTATAGTCAAGCTTTAGAGAAGAGTCCAGAATTAGTGAAGGTAGGTTATTCTTAAAATGTTTCAAATTTTAAAAAGTGTTTTATACTGTAAAAACTTAAAAATTTATTTTCAGAATGCATTATTAAAAGATATGAACTCATTAGCAAGTACAGCTGCAAAGAATGTAAAAGAAAAAAGTGAACAAGTGGTTCCCAAAATTTGTGAATCGCGTATAGCTCAGTCTATTGAATCACTTTTAGCTGAAGATTGTTTAAAACCTGTTAAAATTATGTGTGCAAAAATAGCAACAAGAATGGCCATGGAAAGGATAGACCAATGGTTACAGTCCCATATTATTGGAGGTTCCACTTTTATAAAAGATATGGAGTTTGAACTGAATAGAGCTTTTAAAAATAATGATGAAGTAGTTGTTGATAAAAAATGTCACAATTCGAATGCTGCTTGTCCTACTGATGTCTTGGATGATATGAGGGTAAGAAAATTAAATACGATTTCTTTATTAAATATGTCTAGGCAAACAAAAATGGAAACTTATATTAATAAATAACATTATTTTTCAGAAATTAATATGGGATTTGTTGGAAACAAAAGGGAAGAATATTAATGTCACAATTGTGTCTGTATTGTGCGATAAATTATATGAAAGTGTAACAGAACGTTCGGATTTGAAATCAGGACCAGAAAAAGTTATTTCATTATTAAGTCTTGATTTGTGTTTATTTTTGTGTATGTATCAACAATCATTGCACATATTAATATTCATTTACATTCCGAATTTTAATTTTCCATTTATCTTTTTTAGTGGCTTACAGACATGATTTATTTACTCCTGAGATACAAACGAAAGTTTGTAAATTTTGGAAAGTTGAACATTTAAAATTTACCGAAGCCGATTCGCCTTTAGCAAAGATACTTTGTCCAAGAAATATAATGTTAATGGCTCAGCCTGCTGATAGTAGAATTTGGCCTAGCTACGGAAAGTTTTTAAAAAAATTGCTAAAAGAAAATATTTTATCGATAGACGTTTTAAGTAATCAAGCTGTAGCAATATTTACAAATGACTGGCCAATCGTAAGTTTTTAATATTATGTTTTAATGTAATTTTTATAACGTTGATAATTAGTAATACATGAATCAATAAATAAACCCCATTTGTTTTATTTACAGCCAAAAGGTTTATCGATATGTTTGAAGGAAGCAATAGCTGATTTTAGATCCACTGATGAAGAGACTGAAAAAACCAGATATTTATTAAATTGGGTGGCAGGAGCCTGTAACGATACAGATCTTGATAGTTTTTGTTTTGACTGAATTTTTTGTTAAGTTTATATTTTAATCATGACATAAATCGTATGAATGTGATTTTGTATGATGAGCGATTTTTCGTACTAATTTATATTTAAAAATTGTATTGATTGTACAATGAATTTTATGAATCAATTTGAATCAATTGCCTGTACAAAAATGAATTTTTGATTAACTATTTTTATGTAATTTTAACATAATGAAATATTTCATAAATACTAAATAAATGTAGGTAATGTTTATTTTATAAAAATATGTGTCGTTTTCTTTAAGATAAATTTCCTTGTTAAGTATTATTTAATATTAAACGATTCGAGATTATACTATTTAGAAAAATAAACTACCTTAATTAATACTGTACCGGACAACTTCTAATGTTTGAGTCGAGCGTCAACGCTCAAAAGTGGAACACAACGAACTTTTCAGCGTTGTAGCGTTTTAGCTTTGCGCTTAAGTCCTATAAAATATTTGAACTGTGATTGGCCAGTGGCGATTTCGCCGTGTAGTGAAACTAGTTTTTTCGCCACACGGCGCGTAAAGTGCGTACCTCATTAGCTCGGGCAACGCCTCAAATAAGAAAAAAGGTTAAATATTCATTTTTATTGGCTTTTGGCTTCCGTCACATAGCCACTCCACTATTACATTTTTTTTTTCGTTATCTGTGACACGTACGCTATTTTTTCGAGCATGATTTCTTCTCTCTCTGATCACTGAAAAATCCGGATCAACTCTTATCACCAAAAAATCCGGGTACATACACTTTTGAAAAAATGTCCCCGAAAATTTTGGACTGATGAGGAATCTAACGGTCATGCTTATGAACAGTACAATGTTAAATAATCAATTCTGATTTATTTCTAATCGCGAGTCTATTATGCAGAAATGGTATTTTAAACTGCTGCAGAGCTGCTACTATACAAAATTGACTAAAAAAAGCGCGCCTGAGTTACTTAGAGGCGGATTGCCAAGCAAATGCTGAGTTATAGGAGGTTTCCGAAGCCTACGGCGAGTTAGAGGGCTATTTCTCTCAGCCGTCGATAAATGTTCGCCATGTTTAGTTAATTCGTCCAATTTTCTCTTAACAAATGAAAATGATTTGGAAATTTTCGAAAGTGTATAGAAGCTATATTTTCATATTTTCCCCAGCTTATATTCCCAAGTTAAGCTTTTCTATAAAGAGGAAATGTATGTGTGATCGAATTAGGCGTATACTGAACAAAATAAACTGTAATATCATCTCGCTGTAGGAAGCTGTTTTTCTCAACCCAAAAATCGAGTAGTAATTATTGAGATGGCATTGCTTATTGCGTGTAGATTTGAATATTGTAAGTACTTGAGATGTCGAATAATTACTGCTCGAGACTAGATATCGTATATTTCCTGCGGGAAACTACTTGATATCTATTGAAGTAGATACTGCTTGTGTTCAGCAATAGACAAGATCGTAGACAAACTGTTCCCAGTCCATGACCCAAGAGAACGAGAACGATGGACATAGGATGCCAAGATCCCGCTGTTGACAAAAAGAGAATTAGAGCAAGCAGTGAGCTCACTTTATTAAGAATAAGAACTACTATACTTGTATACTTATAAGCATTGTATAGAAGCATTGAAGTTTGCGGTACTGCAAGCGGCGGAAGGCGCAGTTAAGAAACCACAATTAAGAAACCACGATAGGTGTTTGTGGCCCACCGAGCACCTCGCTGACACCAAACTATTGTGTACGTATTGAGCCCACTGAATCCGAAAAACTTAGATGCCAGTCCGAAAAGTGGTCAGGTTAATTGTTATTCAACAATTTTTATAATCAATTTGAAAAATCCGATATTTTGAATGAAAAAAATTCGCGAGCGCGGCGAAACACCCTTTTTTGGATTTTGCTATTCAACAATACGCCAATAATCATAAATAAAATATCACACCTTGAAAGTACAATTCTTTACGAATAATACAAGTCCTCTCAAGTTGATGACATAACTTACACTAGCTAGTGTTTAATATGCGATTAAAATTTGTAAAAAACGCAATTTTTAAAACTTTGGCAATTTTTTCTTGAAAACTATGGATCTGATGGTAAACTCCGCGGAGGGCGAGTGTGATCCAAAAAATCGGAGTTAAACAAAATACCTCGGTGAGGGTTGGGGGTGAGCGTTTGTGCTCGCGGGTTGGTTACCGCTAGGCGGCGTAAAAAGGTCAGCAGATAGGCAGTTGCTGGGGCTGCGGACCGCTTCCTCCCCTCCCTCAAGTCCGAAAGTGCGGCCTGTCGGTCGAGTCGTGATGCTCGCGGTGTGTATCGATATTCCAAACTTTCCGGAAAAAAAATCAGGCTCGATCCCAGTATTTTTTTTTATAATAAAATACTCGATTTATTTTTACTAAGTACGCGATCGTGGCGTACATCAACTTACTGGAGATGGAATTATGGAAGCTATATGCAGCTAAGTATACGACTTAGAAAATCGAATAGAACCGGTCGCATGGATGAGAGTCGCGAAGTACGGACACCGAAAAAGAAATAGCGGTAACTATTTATAGAACCATATGATTCGATAATATTATAAGCTACGATTTTTCGTGCACATTAGACATGCTTCGGAAAAGTCTGCTAAAGTCACTGCGATGTATTACTATTTTTTTATTTATCTAATTTTAATTTTGATGAATTAACTGGTTGCATCGCATTTGAAATATTTCCAAGACTAGTAGCTCATTGTTAGTGAGGACGATTTCGGGAAATTGGAGAGAATGGTTAATTTAGTAGTAAGAAAACATGTTAATTACTAAGATAAATTGAAAATATGAAGCAGACGCATGGCTTGGAGAATCGTCATGAAAGAAGAGCGGTACAAAATTTAATTTAAAAAAGAGTTTTTGGACCAAAATCTGAGTAAGCAACATGATAAGTATTATTAAAAGAAAATGTATTATAATATTGCTGCATAATTTATACACTTAGACAGTGGTATTTAAAACACTTTTTATAGTAAAACAGTATTGTAAAAGCAAGTTGCAGTTCTGTAAGAAACTGTAAGACAGTTAAAAATAGCTATTAATATTGTTAAGGAAGAGATCTCACACAGTTATGTGTAATATCTTACTAGTGTACGGTCGCCGCGGCTATTGTATGGCGCTACCGCGGCCTGTCGGGGGTTCATCGCTCAAGTTAGTTTGCCTTGTGATGAAAAATAACGAGCCCTCGTTTCGATGAGTACATGAGTTAGCCGCTGTCTAAGACATCTTGAATATCGTTTAACTATGTCGATTTCCATTCTGCTATCCATAATCCTCAACAAATATAATTGCTTCGATATTTAAACACGTGGTTTAGTTAAAAGGCCCGAGCGTAGGTGCGTCTTGTTTATTAAAGAAGACGGAGGAATATCAATGAGTTTGTTGATGCGCACTACCGATACGTGGCCTGCTTTTTCGCGTGTATAATATACGCAGGTATACGTCTTTCCCTCTCTCATAAAAGCTCGCAATTACGGCATAAATCATTGTTGATTGCTTCGCAATATGGCACGCGCACTTTCATATTGCTGTACGCCGTTTTGGGGGCTGCGCATCCTTCGCGGAATTTCGCCCTTCTCTTCTTGGGATCTTCTGTTTTGCTTACGTACTTACATATTGCGCGGTGGGCTTCTACTAATTTTTTTCACTCGTCTGCCCTGTTCTCTTGCTTACCCTCCACGTCAGACGAGTCGTGAGAGAAGGAGCAATGTGAAGCATCTGCTATAAGGAATTTCTCGGCAAATTAAAGAAAGTGTATATAATAACGACGGTACAATTTATTATTCAAAATATATAATTTCAATTTTTATTTATGATTTGACAGTTAATACTCTACTGCGGGAATATCGCGTGATTAATTAATGATATTTCAATTAGCGTAGTAGTTATTATATTAAGTTATAGTTAAACTATTTTAAAATAAATAAAATTCTAAAAATTTTAATATATCGTATTTATTTGATTACTTATAGTGAGTATTATGCAAAAATATAAGTCGTTTTTTTCAAAGCATTCCAACCAATTGGAGAGATCCATTACTTACAAGATTATTAAAGAAAATACAAACATCATCATTTTCAGTGATATGTTTATATAATAATTGTAACGGGATAATTGTAGGGGAGGGGTATTTCGTTGAATTCCGTGATCCGGACCTTAGAACTTGGTGCCGTCGGGTGCTGCTTCTACGACGAGCACCCGAGGTTGACGTTCTCTGGATACCCGGTTATAAACGCCGAGTTCGAGCGTGAACTCGACTTTTCCGTGTGCCGGGATATAGGTATTCGCGCTAGCTAATCGCGGGGCGCAATACTCAGAATGATCGTCGTCTCGGGACGACGATCCCGCGAAGGCAGCGGTATCCGGGAGAAGGTTAGGTTAGGTTAGTAAATAAAGAATAGCCTACCCCGCTCCCGTGAAAAAGCCGGCACCACTGAAACACGAATTTTTAATGTGCTTACTTTCACGGTGGTCTCGGTGGTTCGGAACCCACTTAAAACTGTAGGTCCAGTAGTTCGGGCGGTAGCGTCCTCCAACTATCCATAGGCTTCGCTAACAAAAATTCACTCCCTTGAAGTATAAACACGTACATGACATGGCATATCGGCGTCTCAGTTGAGAGAACCACGGTCACTAACAAATACTACTACTACTAGCCTCTGTTACATATAGAAACAATAACAAGGTCTATGAACAAAACTAAATCAAAAACGTGTTGCGCTGCGCGCAGACAAGAAGTCAAGAAGTCGGAAACGCAATCCCGAAAATACAAGAAAAGGCCCTTGCGAGTTGCGCGGGAAGTAGGTAAGTAAGAGTCTTACCAGGAGAGGAATGCCCGCCTTTCGTCGTTCGCTCACGAATCCGCTCTTGCGTCAGGCCTTAGGTTCTCCGGTCGACTTCGCAGTGTTCAGGTCGAGTCTTAACCTCCAGCGTTCACCTATCCTATTGGGATTGAACATGGGCGTATGGTGCGGGGAGAAAAGGCAATATGGCTGATGTACGCTTTAACGCTGAGCACACTAGGTATCTAACCACATTTGAAAGTGTACACTAACGTCAGCCATATTGTCTCCCCCCCCCCCGCCACACACACACACACACACACACCATACGCCCATGTTCAATCCCAATAGGTCCGCGCGGTTCGACGGCCCGAGAGAACCTGATTCAAAATTGAATCGAGCAAACTTTGAACTGCGATAAAAAACGAACTTCCCTTCGCTTTTCTTAGAATTAAATATAATATAATTAATAACTTTATTGGAAAAGGATATTATTTCACTCTTTGATAAAAGCAAATGAA
>JAPYZP010002018.1:0-21919 GCA_030522985.1 Torymus sinensis
TACAGACATTTCCTAAAATCATGTGATACAAACTTCTAACACTTATATTCATGTTTCTAGAGAGATTTAAAGAAATCGAAAATTTTACTATTACAAAGCGTCCTCTAGGAGGAAGCAAAAATATTTTCATTCGTGAGTTCTCATATGAGTTTCCTCGCAATAGATAGGGATACATATAACGCGGATCACTCCAGCGAAATAAAATCATATTTCATCAGACGCGGCGTTATACGCATTCAAATTCCCTTCCCGCGAGGATATACACACGCTCCATCCGACACTCTCACCGTATCCACCCGCAGACACACTCGCGCGTTTCATCAGTCGATCTTCGTTTTCCCCGATAACCCGTGCATTAGCGCATGCAGCTAACGAGATTAGCGTCGCTCACACTCGCTATACTGTGCGCGCTTATATATATTATATATATATATATATCTCTTGCCTCATCGCGTCGTACGCGCGAGAAGAAGAAATTCGTGTCGAACGGCCACCCGGACAGCTCGCACACCCGTAAGAACATTCAATTAACTCGATTGGTTAATTGAGTTTATCGAGCGACGACGGCGCGCGTCTATACCAATTGTCCCGGAATTCCCTCCTTTCGCGGCCCGCTGCCCACGCATGTGTGGCGCGCAAGAGGGATACAAGAGAGCAGACGAGGCGGAAAAAAGCGCCGCGCCGGCAAAAAATGGATTCCGTGTGAATTGAACACGATCGTGTGCGGGAAGAGCGAGGAGGGGGGGCTCTCTTCGTTTCGACTCGTCAATCACCCTTCCCTTGTGCCGAGAGCCCCTCTCGGAAGCTGAAACCGTTTAATTGCTTATTCGACAGGGCCGCTTATTTCGAATGGCGCCTTTCTCCAGCAATTTATGCTAAACTATTCGCATGCGGGTGAAAAGTTTGTCCGGCGATGGGAAGGGGGAGCGGAGAAAAATGGACTTTTTTAGGCTATACTGCTGGGAGATATAGAGTCGATTAGGCGCGTGAATCCGGAGGCGAAAGGAGAAAAAAAAATGATCGAGTCACTGGCTGAGCTGTCGCGCTCCGTACAAATATTATTTTTACGACAGGCGTGAGCTCCTATATTTTCCGCTCGTTTAAAGCGCTGCTGAGCGATGCGGATCATTTTTTATCCGGTCATTTAGCGTCACTGAAAGCGCGCTCGCGCGCGATATTTCAAAACTTCTCGCTTAATTTAAGCGAGCGCGAGCGAGCGCGCGCAATTATCCGTACTTGATATCATAATAATAGCAGCCGAGCTCTCGCGTATAATATATACGGTTATTCGGGAGAGAACCCCTCGAATTTATAACTCTGAAATTATAATTCACATTTCTAAAATTACGCGTTCCTCCGCTTCCGGCATTCAGATATAATAGTCGAGCGCGTGTATGTATATAGATGTAAGCGAAATTTTCAATACACCCTGGCCGCAATTAACGCGCTTCGCGCATAATTATAATCTCCCAAACGCGCATAAATGTACAAAATCCGATCGCGATTATACAATCAGCTGGATGGAATTACGACCGCATTCACGTGTAATCCAAAAAGGCGGCAATGTAGTTGTGAAAGCGCCGCTGCGGAGAGAAGCCACTGAACCCATCAAATTCGAGGGAGCTGCGCGGTCGAATGTCGCCTTTCGGGAATAGCTGCGCCTGACGGAGAAAAAGAGTCACTCTACCGAGCGCACCGCACGCCGCTGATTCGGAAGTGTATAGAGCGAGAGAGGGAGAGAGAGAGTAGCTAAAATTAGCCCCCGCGGTGCGGCGTGTCTTCGACGCGTGGCGCGACGTAAAGCAAACGTACGCGGCGCGGGGCCTCCGCGAAACACGCGTGTACGCGGCGGGCGGCTGTAGAGGAGCGAGAGATTCTAATTACTCCCGCGTTCGGCAGTGGTTCGACGAGTTTATGTTCCGTAATGGGTTTCGCGCCGCGAAACGCGACGGTACTTTAATGATGAAGTTGAGATCATTGAAAGTTTTAATTTATTTATTTCTTTTTTTTTATTATAAACTTTTATATAATTTTATAAATGAATCGGGTCACGCACAAAGGAACCTTAACTTTTTGCATGAGCCGATTAAAATATATTCGCTGATCGATTTGTTGTATTTTATTGTCCTCTATTAAAAAAAATGATAGCCAGAATAAGTAAAGGTTCATTAATTTAAAGACTAGATTTTTTATTATCTTATCATTTAAACTAATTAAAACTAAATCGTAGTGAAAAATAGTGTTTCGCAACTTGAAAAACAAAATAGTACGTATGAGGCGCGTTTGAATTTTGCTAGTAATGGTATAATTTTTGTGATTAGAGTATTCTCGCATGGAATTTGAAATTTGTTAATAGCATGCCAACAACTAATTGCAATCGCATACACATTCCTTATAAATTTCCTGCTTCGAAGTTACAATTTAATATTAAATGGTCGTTGGAAATCTCAATTATCACTCGTTGGTTACAATAATTCTTGAACCAATACACCAAATGATAAAAGACAGAATTAAAATATTTATAACTATATATACTAATATACACATAGGAAATATAAGAATATATACGCTTTAACATTGAATTAAAATAACTTCATAGAACCTCATTACGAAGCGCAATAAAAGCGCCTTCGCACTCTCCTTAAAATGACAATTTAATTCAAGCACTTCGACGAAAGAATAATTCTCCCTCTACAACTCGATTTCTCCCTACTCACATATATATAACACCCTCAGCGAATCGGGCGCGCCTTCCGGCCTATTACTTGTGAACTCTCGCGCAGGCGGCGCCCGCTATAAAATCGTCATCGTCTCCTGCGCCTCTTCCTACACGCGAAGTATATAATAACCAACATATTCGCCCTCGCTCTCTCCCTCCTACCATCTCGGCTGCGAAATTCGCGCTTATTAATAAGCTTAGCGCCGCTCGTACACGGCAAAGGTTATAAAATTAATTGGCAGCCGCGCGGAAGCTCTTCCTCGACGGGCAAAGTTGCTCGCGCGCGCAGCTAACTTCGCGTGTATATAGTATAACTGGAAGAACTCACCTCTCGCTCTCTTTGCAGCAGGGCTGCCGATAAATCGCAGGGGCCTGCGGTCGGAACGCAATCTCATCCCTCCCGAGCTGCTGCTATGCCTCCGCACGCGCGCGTACGTGTTCGAGTATGGATGAGCAAGGGGGAGAGTGCAGCACGCCCTTCTCCTACCTCCACCTCCTCCTCCCTCACATTCAATCAACGTGTCGTAAATTCGCCCGGTGCAATCTATCAGGGGGAGGCCCCGACGCGGCATGCAGAGCGCAGCAGCTACTATCGGCAGGCGAGAATATTTACATCGCCGCGCCGTGTTTGCCCGCCGGCGGAGCTTTTATTTAGCGCTATTTTTGCGCCCGATAGCCGCGGCGACGGCGGCTGCTGGTTTATTTGCCGATGAATTAAATGAATTTCGAAAATACTACCGCGCTGTCAGCTAATATACCTGCGTGCGTTTGCGCCACACCTATATATATATGCATACATGGCGGTGGCGGTGTCGTGCGAAATTTCGGAATGAAAGAGAGGAAAGAGTGGGTATAGGATGGAATTGCGCAGCTTATTGTTGGAATTTTTTTACGCGCAAAGGGGGGAAGTCTATAAAAAAAAGTTAAAAATCAGTCGTTGCCGGAAAAAGTCAAAATTGAGCGAGGGAGAGAGGATTGTTTGAATTAATAATAAAAAGGATCAATCTGGGTAAAAAAGAAGGTTAAATGAAAACATGAGCTATCTGTATGTATACGAAGATGATGAATTTATAAAACTCAATCGTTCCGTGATGATTCGATAGGTAGTCAAGCGAATTAGCGCGGTTAACAACACTCAAAGCGTAGTTACTGCAATGCCTATATGCATTGAAACTACAAATAAATCATTCGTGAGCCCATAGGCTTCGATTAATACAATCTACTGAATATATATACATAACGAGAGAGAGAGAGAGAGAGAGAGAGAGCGAGAGAGAGCCGACGACGGCGATGATGGCGATGACGATACACGGTCGGCCAGTTATAAATGGGTCAATAATCGAAGGATCACTCGGAAGCTCGGCAATAGCGCGTAGCGATTAAAATCAATACTAGATTATTTCGCGCGCACTCGGAATGGTCAAATCCTAACAACGCCGCGTTACATCAAATGGCTTTAATATTCCCGACACACAGCTCTCGCACATTTTGTTTGTTTTTCTTCTCTTTTCTTTTATTCTTTTTCTTTTTTAATATCCCTGTTGGCCGGAATTCAATATACGAATCGCTTGCTCGACAACCGCCGCGCCCGGCGAAGCGCGGATAAGCAATCAGTGTCTCGAGCTCACGTGCGTGCAGAGACCGACGACCAATCAAATCCGGCTTTCGCCGCTGATCCAGCGTCGATCCTACCAATATCATGCATCCCGTTAAAGTAGACGTAAGCGCGCGCGCGTCGAAGCGATGCAGTCGAACAGAAGAAGATATATGTACGGAACGGGAGTGGTGACGATTCGACGGGAGCGACGCAGGGATTTGGCGGGGAACGTGTAGGAGTTCGCGCGCGGCAGATGCGCACAGACGTCAGATTAATCGGAATTGGATTACCGTTTATCGCGCGCGAACGCGCGTCTATATATGTATATGTACGTGGTTGGCTGTGGCTGTTCGATTTGTCATAGTACTTTGTGAACTGTCGAAATAGGCTTTCGAGCTTTGCTACACTTCCAGTTGCAGTGGGAATATTTTCGTTTGAGTAATTACACTTTTCCGACAAATGTTTTTTAATTCCAGATAAGTCATTCCAGTTATATATACCTCTCGCCCGTCAGTTTGATGTGCAACCAAGTCGCGAGTGTCTTGCGTCATAATTTATTCATAAAGTTATGACGCGCTGCTCATATTAGCATCTCACACTTTGTGTTTCATATTGCATAATATTAAAAGTGCGCAAGCTTAATATAAAGTTCAAATTAAAGTCTCGCGCGCGCAGGCCGGCTCATCAATCTCGTGCTTTCAATTGGAAAAAAAAATTTCACTCCGAATGCCGCTCGAACGACCGAAAGCAAAAATTTAATCGAACTACCGCCCCTCTCTTTCATCGAGGGGTTGAAAATAATGTCGTTATCCAGCTACGCTCGTCCGCACCTATATATCTATACACGCGGAGCGAGAAAGCGCGCGCGCGCTCAACGAGGGGCAACGAAGGAGTTGCCGCAGGAGCGGGGGAGGAGGAGGGGGGCCATGATATCCGGCTTTTCGCGGCTCATCGAACGGGATCATCGTCTGCATAATTCGATGCGACGCCCGCCCCACTCCCGCACGCTCGAACTTTTCTAATAAAAGTTAGTGGAACGGATGCAAGCTGCTCCTTTCTCTCCTCGCTCCTCGCCTCTTTCAAGCTTCTACGCCAGTGCGCTGTTTTTTCGCCTGGCCTCGCACAAAGGGGGCGGCATTAGCGGACAATAATTGCGGGCACAATGACGGGGGGCGCGCGCGTTCGAAGAAAATCGTATATTATAGAGAGGATCTTCTCTAATACAAAGGGAAGGAGCGTGAAACAGAGCGCGAGGCTATTAGCGAGTTTTTCGTGCGCAATTTGTCGCGCCACCGGGCCGCGCGCATCTCTTCTTCGCACCTCTCGCTGGGGCAAATTTCGGGAGAGAGGCGAAGGAGCTGGGCGCGCGGAATGAAATGCTGTAATTAAAGTCGTAATTGCTGGAGAATCGCCGGGCGGACGAGCGCGGGCAATCATGGTAATTACCCGCAAGCGTGTTCATTATGAGGATTTAGGTGAGGAACACCTCCAGATTTTCTTTTGACGACTGCAGAGATAGTGAGAGAGAGGGGGGTGGAAAAATCGACGGAATAACTTGACGAGCGCGAAGAGGGACAATTACGCTTAATGCGGGAAGATTGCGAGCGAGAAGCGCCTGTAGAGGCGATAACAGAGTTATATAACGGTCGCAGCGCGTTCTTTAAAGCTGATGTTATATAAAAATAGGGGTATAATTGATTTCCGAGTATTTATTACAAGTTGGATCATCAAAAGCGCTTGACACAGCGATGTTATATTCTCAGGTGATGTAATAACGCGATGACACTCGCTTTTAATGTTTATTGGCGCGGAAATGAGAAGATCGAAGCAAACAGAGTGAGAGATATCGAAAATAACTCGGTATTATTTTTAATCGCGAGGGCTTTAAGCGGATTTACCCGTTGAGGATATGTGTGTCGCGCGCCTCAAAAATTCAGCCAATCGCACGAATTCGCGCTTGAGTTGATCAAAATTAAATATTGTAAATTAAATTATATTGATGTTAAATTATGATGAACTTTCGAGGAAGAAAAATAGGTATTGTCCGAAATCACGGTCGAGTAGATAACGTAGAATTAATATTATTACCAAGCTGAAAGCTCTGGTGATAAATTATTATTGCTTCGGAGCGTGATAATTCCGCTGTTCTATTCAGGTTCATCAATTATGTGATAGGATGAAAGGCTAATCTTCTGGAAGAACTGTACGAGTCGGAAAAACAACGTAAATTATTTCGGCGAAGTAAATCAATTATTCACCTCGACTACAATCAATACGAACAAAAAAATGTTTCTATATATTTTTTCGTTGTAAGATTTCATTAACAGACGTACACAGTTGATTGCTCAATTAATTAACGAAACTCCATCGGCCATATTCCTTCTACGCCGTGGATTTCTCCGCAACGTGTACCCTTTGACACGGTCCTCGCGCACCGAGACACACAGAGTTTTTTTCCCACACCCTACGTCCCTCGCAAAAAGCTTCCCTTTTTGCCGGGCACCCGCAACATCACGTGACGCGCCTCTCAATCTCGCCACCACCTACATCTACGAGAATACGCGCGCGCTCGCCGCCGCGATCCATCAATTATACGCGAGCCGATGGCCGAGCGAGCGAGCGCGCGCACATCGGAACATCCGTTACCTCCTGAACCTCGCGCAAAAACGCCGGGATTCGCGAGAGCGAGCGACGGAAGCGCGATACCTTAGCTGCCGCACGCGCCGCGCGGTCAGTCGCGCGGGAGGGTACAAAACACGAAGACCGGCGATCCATCAAAATCAGCGCGAGAAGAGCGCGTGTACCGTGTGTGCTTTTATATATTTTTTTTCTTCCTTTTGGTGCTCGCGCGCACATATGTGTTTGTACGTAAAAAATATAGTGTAAAATGAAATGCTTCTTCATCTTCTGCTCTCTGCTGGGGGGAGTATTAAGAAAAAGGGAACGAGGGACAGGAGAATTCATTATGATTGTCTGGGCGGGGACGGGGGGAGAATTTCGCAGCGAGAGACGTCGTTATATAGCGGTTGAAGTTTTAATTACTCGGGATGAGCGAGCTTGACGTTGCGCGCCGGAGATTATTTTACGGGGATTGATCGAGCAGCGATTTTACGCGGGGGCGTAAAGGTCTTTGGCTGGAAGTCGGATGTCCGTTATTTCTTTTTTTTTTTATTTCAAGATGAAAATGGTCGAATTTTTTGTTTTGTTTATAGAGTGACGGGGCGGTACGCGTATAATACATCCGTGGAGTTGATTGCGCACTTTAATCCATCACGCATTTTGCTTTTTATAAAATGCCAAAAAGGTAATACCACTGTCAAATTTGTCAAACCTATATCGGCCGATAACGACCGACAGTATTGCATATTCATATACATATATACACACACAGCCGGCATGCCATGAAAATTATTAGTTTTTAGTGCCACGGAGAATATTCCATTCGAAATATCCCGCGCAGACCGAAATATATTTTGTGCCGTCGAGCCGCGACGTGCGTGCCTTTATTTATCGCGAAATCGATGGAGGGGAGTCGCATATTTCCCCTGCGCGCGCTCACGCGCCTCTGCAGTCCCCCTCGTTATACTACCCGTAGCCGAGGCCATCGACAATGAGATTAGCCTGTTGACTGGGAAAAACGAGGAAGCGCCAGCGACCGCGGCGCGCAGCACATAACGCATTTGGCAAAAGTTTTTGTTCTTCGCTTGACGTTTCGCGGCGGCCGCTGACATTTTTACGCGCAGCTGTAACTTCGTTGCTGCTGCTGACCCCCCTCCACCGTCGGTTCTCTTTTCATGCTTTTGAATTTAAAGCGCCCCCGAAAAACTGCCACGTACCTTTGATATTTATATACTGCGCGCTAGCGCGGACATTTTTATTCGCCGGCTCGGTGGCGCAATTTTCAGTAAATATTGATGACTCTCTCGTTGGCGAGCTTTTGTTGCCTCTGGAAAGGGGACGGGGGCCTTCAATTCGAATTGCGCGCTATCGCTAATTTTTATACAAAGTTATGTACGTAATATATATACACGCCCACCGACGCGAGATATTTTCGCTCTATTGTCACCGCTCGCTGTTAAAATTGAGCGCGAACTGCCGCCGCATATAGTGTCGTAAATACTCGGAAACGAGTAGAACGATTCAAATTTATGTTTACGAAGAAATTCCGTCTGTCGCGAAAGTTTCATCGAAGGCGCGCGCGCGCGGAAGTTCGCCGTCGGACTAATGTCGTCGCGGCGCGAACAAAAAGCAGCGAGATTTCCGGACGAGTGCGGTAAAACGGGGGGCGACGTCGCCGCGGCCGATCCTTTTCAAAGCGAGTCTTTTAAGAGACCCGAGGACGCCGCGAGACATCACCGGCACGCACAACTCTCCAGACGATATTAAGACTTTTAATTAAAGCCGGATAGCACGCGCCGCAGCGGCTGCTTAAATTAAACATTTTTACTTGCGCGCGTGCATGAGCGCAGAAGCTTCATAACCGAAAAGAGCTCTCTCTCTCTCTCTCACTCGCCGAAATTGCCTCACTCGTACTGCCCCATAAATAACGGCGTTCTCCCGCGCTCGCGTTTAATAAAGCGAGGTCATTAACGAAGCTAATGACTATATACGGCGAGGCGGGAGAGTGCAAGATTTTCCCGAATTCGCGAGCGCGAGAGCGAACAAATTGAATTTCGGGGAAAAACCGATCCGCGCGCTAGTAGCGCTAATACACCGGCCGCCAGCTCGTACATCACGCACGCCCGCGGAGAGATAAAAGAGTGAAGCGCTTCGTGTGTAGTCGGCTATAGGGCCGAGCCAGTGGAGAGCTTGACGTACGATTTTTCGAGTTATCGCCAGCTGAAAATTTTGTACTCGATTTTCCGATCACGCGCCGCGGACCCTCCCGTGGGGCGGGGGGAGAGCTGTTGCGTGCGTTGTTTTGTTGTTGGCTGTGTTTTTTTTCTCTCCCTCTGGTCGACGACGCGAATGAAAATCGAACTAGGTGCTCGAAATTAACTGACGATAGGCGAGTGGTTACCCGGCAATACTGGGCGTGGCGCGACCGGGAGCCTCCGACAAGGTGTAAATTGTTTTAATGTTCCCGTTCACGGTTTGTTTCCTATCGCCTCTACGTTGCGGGTATATAAAACGCGTTTGTCAACAGATTTTTACGCACTTCCTGTGCAAATATTTGTCCTTCAAACACGCGGGCGATGACATCAATAATATTTCAATCTATAAGCGCGTGTCCTTATATAATTATCGGTTGAAACAAGCACAGTATATTTCTGCTAAACGCAAGCATTGTACCGGCCTTGCCTACCCCACCCTCGTCACCACCTATGTCAGCCCTCTGGCGCGCGAGGTCCGCATGTATAGGCAGCGGCGGCAGCGAGACGACGGATAATGGGGCGTCCGGAGGGTTAATATACGGCGCGCGAGCGCGTTAGGCGCACCACCGCGGCGCGTGTTAATCAAACGGGTCCGGGCTACCGTAAGTGGCACCCCCTTCTACCCCACTCCACCGGAACGCGGACCATTGTCGACGCGCACCTGCATCGCGCGCGACTCCTGTAATTCGCAGCCCTCCCATTGATCGGGTGATTGAGAAAATCCCGTTAGCCGGAGAGTCTATCCGGTCGGGGGGAACGCGCAATTTTCTTTTTTTTTTTTTGTTCGTCGGAAAAGGCGATGGAAGCGAGGTTAAATATTTGCGAGCTGTCTTTCCACGTATTGATGGGAATTTTCGGCTTCGCCGAGGCGACTGATTGATATAATAGGTTGTTTCGCGCGAGATTGATAGATCTGTCGCTTAGCCACGAGCGGACAATAGTGGTGCCATTACACGTGGAGATCGATTTTCCTTTTTTTTAACGGATGTTTTGTGTGCGCGTACGCTGCGAGT
Organism: Torymus sinensis; assembly: GCA_030522985.1. Taxonomy (NCBI): domain Eukaryota; kingdom Metazoa; phylum Arthropoda; class Insecta; order Hymenoptera; family Torymidae; genus Torymus; species Torymus sinensis. The sequence goes on from JAPYZP010002018.1 coordinate 10,204, forward strand.
CTCGTCCCAGTGTATGGTGCGTTTGCGTGGGTATGTGGGTGTGGTTTCGAAGTTCAGGGAAAATTTTTCCGGGAGCTTTTGAAAGGGTGGTGGGCAAATTAACGAGTTTGAAATGTGTCAGTTAGCGCGGACGTCGAAATTGTGCATTTGTTGGAGGGATACGAGTGCTTTTTAAATATCGAAAAATGTGCAGTGGGTAAGGTATAAGATGGCACAGTGTTTTGATGCCGGTGGTTGTCGAACTGTTTGCCATTTAATTGCAGGTCTGTTGATACTGTCAGTATCATCATTTTTATAGCTAATGGATCGCCCATCTTATAAGCAATTCCATATTGTTGATTTTTATATTAGTATTTTTCGAAAAGGTTAATAACTGTGGCGAATGCCTGAAAAGTTTACAGTTAATTAATAATATTTTCTCGATTTTTTTTTCTTTGACGGCATGTTTTTCAACTCAAAAGAATATTATGTTTGCTGTTTGTGGATATTCATTTTCAATCCCTATAAGCGGCCGTCAATTGAATTTTTGAGTTTCTGATTTATATTCCTGCACATATCGCTAATTAAAAAGCGCATGATATGTACATATAATTTCAAAATTACCTGTAATTAAAAAAGCCAACGCCCAAAATGTAAAAAATTCAGTCTGTGGAGCAGGATTACTCGTTTTAAAATCTTATTAAGGTGAATTTGCACTTCTGCGAAATAATGAAATTATGCTCCAAAAATTAGCTAATTAATGTTTTAAAGTGAAACCCTAATTCATTTGCCTTCATATTTTCACGTAGAAATGAAATTTTATGTATGGAAACGCGTTTCAATGCTGGCCGTACTTCATGACGTATGTTACTTTGTACGCAAATTGGTACATCGTAAAATGGGGTAATTTAAAAAACTTTTATTCGTTGACGTAAAACAGTTTGTTACTTTACAATTATGCGTTTCGTCAATGTAGAACATCATTCATAAGCGTCGGAGTACTTTTAAATATTTCTCTTTAAGTCAGTTAATCCCAAGATGCAGACCTCATAGAGAATAATTTATAATTTTGGGTTTAAAAGTTATTATCGAGTCATCAAATCCACCTTATTTAATATCCATCATCCCTCACATTATCAAGTTATAAACTGTAAAAAACTTAAACCATGTCATAAGCAATCGAATTGAAACGGATATTAAATTTTTTTGTGTAGTATTGACTCTTCAAAGTTTCTTCGGAATCTTTATCACTAAACTCAGATTAACAAAATTTCTAAAAAAAAGGTTGCAATAAATATTCATATTCCATGGTATTATTGCCATTAGCTTAATTTTGTATTAAAGTTAATTTTATGCATTAGAATATTAATAATAATATCATCTAAATACTATTATATCTATTGTTGATACATTAATTTAATCAAGTATTATAAACATTGACAAATTAATATTATGTATTGATATATCTTTGTTTTTTTTATTTATTTATTATATTTATATTTATATAAAAATAGCTTTTCCATTGAATGATTCAATGTTAATATTTTTTTTTATTTCATTCAATATTGCAGAATAAAATTGCAAATAAAGAAAATCGATTGAAAACTCAAATTAATATATATATATATATATATATATATATTGAATTTGATTTCAATTAAATTTTTTCAAATTCGTATTTTAAACTAAAAAAGATTAACAAATTTGCATTATTTATCAGCAGTATGGTATGAATCATAATCCTCTTAATAATTATCAATCATATAGTACAGTATAATTGAATTTTTTAAATTAAATTTTATCCATTTATTATACGTTTTAATAACTTTACGTTTGATTTTGAAAAAATTGCGAATATACTGATATATGAGAAATGAGTAACGATAGTTTTACAATCACTTCCAAAGTTTCACGTAAAGAATTCTAATAAATAATAATTTCATGGACTTTACAAATTACATACGATTCAAAGGTTACAAGTGTTAGTAAAGAAAGTTTGGTTTTCTGCACATAACGTGATTAGCGATTCGTAGCGATTTCAATAATTTCCCGTATTATATAAGAAATCGATTTCATCCCACCCTGCCCAAGTGATTTCCACTGCGAGTAGCCTCTCGACCATTTCTATCTGTTAAATCTAAACTTTCATTTAACCCACAATGCTTTCGTCCCTTCTGCAATCTCATACTAAAATATTCACGCACCATAAGCTGGCACTTGCATACCACAATGTATTATTCACACCATCCGCTCACCTCCCTTCCGCCGATCAACGCGTTGCGCTTTTGCATTGACAACATTCTCTCCCCCTCCCCCCCCCCCCATCTTCTTCCCTTACACGCGCGATCCTCTTTTTCCATCATGGCTAAACGCATTATAGCCGCGTAACGAAGAGATAAGGGCTTTAACAACATCGCCACAGCAGGCGCGCGACGCGACCCGGTGTTAACGAGCTTTTTACGCTGCGCGACGCGTAAACGCGCGCGCCGCTATATAACGGCTTTTCACACTTTCGCGCGTACTGACCCCGCGCGGGCGACGTGTGCTTTTAGATGACGCGCAAGTCACGCCCTCGAGAGCCAGCTCTTCGCTCTCTCTCTCTTCCCGGCTAATGCTCTTATGTCATTACGCCGTATTAAAAGCTCGTTATTGGCCCTATATATTTACGGCGCGGCTTTTCTTGCCCGCGAATCGATGCTCGCTGTGTGGGCATATTTATATATATATATATATATACACCTGGGGAGGGGAGACGAAGTATAATGGATGAGCCGAGGGATGTCGCAAGCGCGAGGTAATGGCGTGTTTGGACAGCGCGTTTTTATTAATTTCGTACGTGCGCGCGCGAGGCGTCGATGCTTGGAAATTCGTTACTTTGAATATAGACTTCATTAATTTACGACGGGTCGCTTTCGGCCATCGACGTGTGTGTGTGGCCTACATGATGTATGATGGATGATAGTAAGTTATTTTAGTTTTCGGAAAGTGCGTACATGTATGTCGTAACAGTAGCGTCGTTCCCTTCATCAATATTTACTATACTGCGTAGTTTTTTCAGTTTATGTTTGTTGTCGGGTTTTTGATGGTAAACATTGTTTTTTCGGCGGAAAGAAAATATTAAAATGCGTCAATAAATTCGATAAATCTTTTAATGGTTTTTTTCAATCAACAGAAACTTTTAAATTCTTTAAATATTTTACTGTTTTTGAAACATATCGTAATCGGCTTTAAAGATGGGAGCGAGCATTTTTAAAATAAATTTCGCAGCAACTGAGTATTGAAATAGACTTGGCGTTGTAAAATGTATCGTTCTTGTGTGAATGTGTATATGAGAAATGGCGTGTACATACCACGCACAAATTTCCTATACGAAAGCTATTATATGAAAATAGTCGAGCCAATTTGTGCTACTGCATTTGAATTCCTTCCTTTTCGAATACAGTGTACTCTTACAAAGAATATTCAACATTAATTAAACGAGCTTTCCCGATTGTTTTTTTAATTACATTGGAAAAAAATTGGATGTTTGGGTAAAATAGTTGTTATACGCGTATATTCTCGTACTGGGTTATTTACAAACTTTAATTTTTTCAACAGATTTTGATAAATAGCAACGCAACTCTAAAAGAAATATTTAATCCTTTAGAAGTTCGGAGCACTAAAAGTTTAATTAAATTGTTTTTAAAAAGTCTTAGAATAATTAACAATTCTGTGTTGTTTACTCCATCTTCAAAGGCATCTTCCCTACTACTTCTAAAGAAATTAATATTTTTCAATACATAAAAAGTCAAACAAAAGCTTTTTCTACCTATATTGTCTCGGAGGTTTCCGTTGACGTTTAGAGAATATAGACGACGAGAGACTGTTGACTCAGCCAAAGAATAACTATAGCTCGCTATTATACTCATAATGGCATCGCGACGTTAGCTCCGTGGTTGAGCGCGAGACTAGAAACTAGGCAGGTCTGTGGATTCGCGTCTCGCTTGTTTCTTTTTTTACCTTAAAACTATTTTTAGGTCGTTTCTTTAACATACATTATTTTGCAGAAAATAGCAGATTAAAAATCAAATAATTTAGATTTTGGGGAAGTCTCGCAGTGTAATGTCATTTTTAGGTATCAGAAATCGCTCACCTAATTCCATTTCCCAAAAGTCAAAAGTAATTTCGTCGATTTACGTGAAACACCGCAAAGCCACATATTCAGGATTGTCGTGAGGATATTAAGTACACTACCGCTGCCATACCTCTAAAAGGAAAAAAGGACGGACTCAGACGCCACGCTCGCTCTCTCTCTCTCTCTCTCTCTCTCTCTCTCTCTCTCTCTCTCTCCCTCTCTCTCTCTCTCTCTCTCCCCCCCCCTACATCCATGTACCCACACACGCAACACGGCGCAGTTTACGAGACGCGCGTTCCGCGCAATTCGAAATCTAATTTCTAATATACGAGAGCGGTTCACTATATATTCCGCGCTTCTGGCTCACTCTCCGGGCAGCGCTTCCGAAGGACAGCCACATAGCAATGCTCGTGCGCTTTCGCTGCGTATATAGTCATTATATACGCTCGCGGCCCCCTCACACATACACCACAAACTAATTTCCCTGCGCTCGCGCACGGCTGTCAGAAGCAGAAACATCTGTGCCTTGGCGTTTCGCGGAAAAAGAATGTAAGCCGCGTTGAGCGCGTACTGGCCTATTATATATGTAGACACACATACGCGTAGGTGGGAGGCATCGGCTTGAATTTACTTTGTCGGGACCGCGATTTCATTCGTCGATGTACGCGTATAGGTCCTCGATTACGGTGTGTGTGTGTGTGTACATGCGTCCGCACATGTATATATGTATATGGACGCGCATTACACGCATGGTCGATCATCTGTTAAATCCAGTTAAATAATAACGTTAATCGCTCGGGGGCATATATAACAGATCAGTCGACTACTCGCTCTACTCTTTTGCAAATTATCGTACGCGCTTACGTGCGAACATACGTATACATGCATGCGCGTATATCGATTTGCCACCACTGGCGAGTTTTCGCGCCGCCCAATAAAGTACAGGGAATCGCAGCTGCGCGTACACATATTATATACTTATAGGTATACGTATACGCACACTTTTTGAAAGGGACGATCGCTTGAAAAGAATAAAATAAATACATATATGTAATATGTGATTTACTTTTAAGTCCTGTGCGGCCCGACAGACCGTACTCGCAGGCGCGCGCCATGAAACTTTCATCATTTGTGATGAGAGAGGGAGAAAGGGTGGGAGCGAGTGAGAGAGGCGCTTAAAAAACGAAGGATAAAAAAATGTCGCGCGCGGTGAAAAGGGTAAACCCGCGAGGGAGGGGTGACGACTTTGCGGACTTCGAATTACTTTGCTCCGCGCGTTTCTCTTCCCCTCGTTTTTCCTCTCCTCCTCCTACGACGACGTCGTCGTCGCGTTCGCTCCGGCTGTGCTCTCGACGTCGTCTACCTTCTTTGGTTAAAAGCCGCGCGAGTGCGTGTGCACAAAGGTCGTGCGCTATTATTTTTATTATTTCTCCCGTGCTGTAAGAGAGAGAGAGAGAGAGAGAGAGAGAGAGAGAGAGAGAGAGAGAGAGAGAGAGAGAGAGAGAGAGAGAGAGAGGGAGAGGAAGAGGGAGTCAAAGGCAAGTGCTCCGTGCAAGCCGCGGCGCGCGTTATTTAAAGTCGAGAGTGAGCGCGTCGAGCGCGGCACTATAATTGTCGAATGAGAGGGCGCGAGATTTTCCGCGACTTGATGCGTTGGAATGGGGGTATTTTGATATGGAAGTGGCTGCTGCTCGTCGTGGTGGTTGAGGGGACATTACCGATTGACTGGATATGTTAAATACTTTGGAATTTTGATATTCTTAATTCAAATTATTTAATTTGATCTTATTTTATAATAATTATACCTAGTTATTACTTATACCTCGTGGATCTGAATTGATATGTATTAATTAAAAGAGATTTGATTAAAACTGATTCTCTCTTCTGCAACATAAAAGTATGCAAATATAGTGGAATGTATCAGTTGTCTACGACTAATTAAAATAACACCGGATATAACGCAGTTCAATTATTATACCAAAGTTTTGATACGTCGTGTGTTAGCCCCATAATGTATATTCACATTCAATCAAGCAGCACGACTATATGTACCACTGTCAGAGCTCAGCAATGTAATATTCCTTTAATGTTTCCCCTTCTCTCGCTCTCTTCCTTTCTATCAGGGTTGCAGATCTTGTACTTTATGCGTCCCGAAGTCTGTAGTGCAAATTATTTTGATTGCAATCAAAGACGAACTTATACTCAAAAGCAATCAAAGCAGAGTAAACACTTTGCGTTCTATGCTATGGCGAGAGAGTCGGTCACTCTGCGCCCGCAAAAACAGGCATCAAAAAAGTGTAATTTTGGTGCCCTCTGGTTCAAAAAATAGTATACGCACCACGGACTCAAGCTAATTCAAGCCCGAGTCGGGTTTGTCGTCAGAGTGAAGCGAATGCGCCCTTGGTGCGTAATACACTGTTTTATTTTTCACCAATTTTTTTTTTTTTTTTTATCGTAATCAAGTCCGAAGTATTTCTGGACTTGTTAGAGCGTCTCAGGGACTGAAGTAATCGCAAGCTTGCTTTCGGCCCTCCGGCGGTATAATCCAATTTGCAGTGCAGCTGTCATCACGTCTCCGCATGTCATTACATAAATAACATAATTTCCCTAAAAGTTGCGCACACCCGCATGGAGGATTATCATTATGGCAAAAGTGTGCGTGCTTTATTTGATACGGAACAGCGTGTATTGTACACGGTAACACGGTAACATTTATCGATTGCATCGGGCGGCGGCAATCAGCTCTGCAAATGTAAAATGATATTATTAACGCAAAAATCGTATTGTTTTCCAGAAACGGATATAATATATGTACGCCTGTTACGCGCGTATTAATTGAATCGAATGAATTATTTCACAAAAATCGCTCTTGTACAAAATGAAAATTCTATATTTCACAAAGAAAATTGATTGACATTTTATATGCATTTTAAAACGTTCTTATTAATACGTATAAATGTGTTTTATCAGTTTTGATATAAATTAATGATATGTAATATAGCTTTTATTAATATATAAAATATATCAATGAAACTGTGTATTGGAAGTAATTAGTTACAATGGTACTTGTTTATAATGCGTTACAAAAACTCTTTATTGATAAAGTATTGTAATAAATTATATGTATAGTAAAATTTATAACAATAATATTATAAATTATATTTCTGCCGCTTGGAAAAAATTCAAAGAATCTAGAAAAGCGACGAATATGTTTAACCATCGATTATATCGCAGTAAATATCTAAATATAATCCCGAAGGAGCTAAAAATAATTTTTATGTATTCGTTCGCCGAGAAAAGTGTTCGGTTTAAAAGAAAACTGAAAGCCTACGTAATCCCCCTGGGCCATTACGCTCCATTTATCTACAAGTTATTTACATTGAAGAGGGGTATCAATTTTGTTTTATAGGGATTGACTTAGTAATTGGCCAAATTAGGCACTTTGATTAATTGCAGTGGAACAATCGATAAGTTTCCAGCTAACGCGTATAGCCGCTTTAGTGTACTGGCATACCATACTGCATTAACGATAAATATTTTACAAATAACAAGCTCGTATGATATTATAACAACGGTGTTATAATATGTTTTCATTTTAATAATATGATATGTAATAGTATAGCTGTTATATTCACGTATAATTTCCAGACTAATGCGGACAATAAATATTAATACATCTGTAATTCCCTACAAACATCGCATTATTTTTCAGTGAAACGTATATCGATCAGTCATAAAATGATTGACTACTTAGGCAACTGTAACCTACATTCGTGGTTCGACTGTCGATTGTTATTAAATGAAATATTGTATCTTGTCGAGATGTTCTGCGTGAAAATTCCGCTATCTCGCGATGTCAATCACGCGACCTTTATCGCAAGTGCAACGTCAACTGTGTAGCTCCCAGTGAACTCGCCTTTTTTACGATTAAAGTGCAATTCGATAAGTTCAGTCACTGTGCTCGCGTAATTTCTATTATTGAATGTTTTATCGGGCGATTCGACGCGCGTCCGCAATGCAACTTTGAATGAAATGAGTTAAGTTCGCGAAATAAAGTAACGCTGATGAATGAGCAGTTTCATCGTGCTTTTGATACATTCCTGGCCTAGTTGTGTATCCCATGGACATTGATGTACATCGGAATAATGGCTTGATCATCGTTTAACTTGAATTAACAAACCACTTTTTCCTATTGTTTTTTATACGTGTTTTAATTCTAAACGGTACTAAAAGTTTTTGTTTCTGGTTCAATAAAAAAATAAAGACCCATTCTCACAACATCAGAAACTTTCATTACACTTCAACTTTCCTCGCTTTTTGAAAACTATTTGAACTTCATTTTAAAAGTTTACGTTGAAAAATTATTACATTCGACCTGAAATATAGCCCGCGCGGAGCACGTATAAAATAATATACCACAGTAAGTTTTCCAATGTACTGTAAACGTGGATTTTAATTATAAATTTACTTTCTACAGAATTTGTAAGCGGCTTCAGACATATCAAAATCATGTAGTAAACAGAAATGCTAAATAAATTTGTCGCTCATTACGGCGACACTAATATTCAAATTATTCAAATTAAACATTGAAATTACCGTATTTATATATTAATTAAAAAGCCTATCATCATCGCTCTCATAAATTATAATTATACGACTTTCCGGAATAACTTTCAGCACGCGCGCTTCAGATCAAATGAATCTTTGACGAATCCCCTCTGCACCCCGTTCGCCTCTCTCACGTATCCCAGCAACCCTGTTGAAAGAAAAACCAAACATCCCGCCCTCGGCTTCAAATTAAAATTCATCAATGTTAATTCACACGCGCCGCGCTTTCACCGTGCGCCCCATACCAGAGAGCCTCTGTAACATACAGCAGCAGCGGCCCTTCCTCCCAAAAAAAGGGGAAACCCCACGCAGCAAAGAATAAGTCGTCAAAGAAGAGGCGAGAGCTTGCGACTCACCTATCTGCGGGGGCGGCGTCACTCGGGGGACCAGGGCCTTTGGCCCGTCGGGATGAGCAGTAGCAGCAGCACGCCGCGACCTTAATCTTCGCCAGCACTTTGGCGCCGTTCCGAAGCACACTCGGCTCTTGTCTCCTCTCACATATACACGCTTTCTCGGGTGTGTATGTATATATAGGTACACACTCGCATCTTTGCCGGTACAGAGAGAAGTAGCGGCCGGCTGGGCTCAATTATCGTGCCGTCAGTCACAGGCCCGCGCGTCGCTCTTTAGATCCAAAGAGATCGCTCTCTTTATCCTCCGCCGGCCGGCGCGCGCTTCGCTTATACGCAGAGGCGCAGGCGCGCAGGGAAAGCTTAGCACACGTCGCGCTTTCGTTAAAGAAGAGCTGCCGCGGGATTTACGGGGGGAGTTCAAGGTTCTCGCCGGCACACACACACACGCGTCGCCTCTTTCTCTATCTCTCTTCTTCTAATCCACCGCGGTATACACTATACACACGTACACTGAGGCGCACTGGTGCTTCACGTGTGGTGGAGCGGAGCCGAAACTCGCGCTGCCGATACAGCCGGAAGCTCGTTATTGCCGATTGTCGAAACGGCCCGAGAGCGGATACTTTTCGCGCACCGCCGGGCTTTACGACGTCATTAGGAAGTCGTTACTGGCGTTCTCGCGCGCTCTGCCGCTGGCCGATAGCGAAGGGAGGATGCCAATCCGATTTGTCGCTGTCGCTGTAAGTATCGGCGAATAAGCGAGCGATAAGGCGTTAGGTCGACTGTGCTAAGCTCCTTAGGCGGCGCTGATGGTCATTGTCGCGCGGCCGATCCGATTGACAACACAGTCGGGGCGCTGCTTGGTGCCCATGGGGCCGAGGACACCACTAATCAAGCGACTATCACGGCTTATCATCTCTCCTCTTTCTCGGTTGCGTCTTATTTCACTTCCTCTCTCTCTCTCTCTTCTCCGCGTACGAGTTATTGTTATTATCGTCCCCGCACTATATATCCGCCAAAAGCGCGTCCGCTCCGCAGTGTTCACTGTGCGCGCGGCTACCTCCGCTTTCCAGACGTCGGCCGCAGTCCTCCTCGCTCGCACATCCGGAGGCGCGCGCTCTCCCCTCGTCTATTTGCGTCCGGCACGGCGCACTCGCACAAAGACACAGTAGCGGAACTCTCTCGTGACACACGTGCGGCCCAGCACACAGCAGCAGCAGATGCTCGACTCGGCGAGGCACGCGACTTCGACACACACGTGCACGCGCGCGCGCGCTTCGTTGACGTGCAGGGTGGGGGGAGGACCGAGCGGGAGTGCGCTCCTCGCTCGATGATCGCCGGCGCACTACTGCCGCGCGACCGCGGCGGCGCGGGACACAGAGCTCTGCGGGCAGGCGCGGCGCGTGCGTGCACCGCGGAGCGTGGGGGTGGCGGCGGCAAACGGGAGCTCTGGAAGAGGGAAAACGCGACGCAGCAGCACACCGGGCTTCTGCTGCATGCTTTTCACTGGGAAGAGGAGGAGGAGGAGGAGGACAGTGTCTTCCTTCTGTCCGTCGTCGGTTGGCCCCTCTGTGCGGAGTCTTCTTCGCCTTCGTTCTTGTTTTGGAGAAAGAGGAGAGATAAAGATGCTGCTGCTGTGCTGGAGGGTTGGCTCTGGCTGGCTGGCGAGGCTGGTGGGCACAAAGGGGGAAATTAAGATGATCGAGCGCAGTTCTTGGCGGATGTTTAAATGCGGATTTGGGGTGTAGTCGGAGTATTATTAGGGTGGCTTTGCGAACGCGGCCGCCCTGCTGGCGGTGCTTATACTCTTCCTCGCTGCTCCAGTTTGCTCGATTAGCCTTTCGAACTCTCTCAGGGAGCATCGAAATTTCGCGTGCGCCTTTTTCTGTCGGGAGTGTAAGAAAGAGGGATGAAGTTCGGATTGACCTGTAAAAGCAGTCGAGCAATGTTTTCGACGGATTCTTTAAAATTTCTTCGACACGTATATGTCGTTAATTACAATATAGCAATGAAAAATAAATGTAGTGCAATGTTCTCGAACTTTTAACTGCGTGATTTCTTATATTTATCGTAGATTATAAATTGGTGGTTAATATTTCACGTAAAAAAGCGCTTTTAAAACCTAATTCGAACCTGGTAAAGCGAAATCTTGCAAACAGAGCAAAAGCTAATTTGGAATTAGTTTTCTCTCTCTCAGCAAACCACATAACGACAGATAATTACCGGCGGGGCGAGAAACAGCGTGTAGTTCAAAGAGGTAGATTACTAATTTCCTCGTATACAGCCATGCACACACGACTTCTGGAAAGAAGACGGGACGACGCGGTTGCAGCGCCAGCAACAGCAATAGCAGCATGTGTGTGTATATATATATATATATATATATATATCCCATCCCGTTGTGCATCGCTGGCGCTGATGCTTTCGACTCTTCTTCTTCCCTCTATCCATCGTCAGTTAGTTTCTGCTCCCGTGCTCTCGTTTTCTTCAGCCTCTTCCTTTTTCTCCTGTATTCCTCCCCCCCCCCACCCCGCTACCCGCTCTCCCACCCGCCGCAGTAGCCACCTCTTCGCTATTCCTATATACGCTTATATATACACTCGCGATGCAGTTCTTCTCTTTTCCGCTCTCAAACATACGCAAGGTGTGTGTGTGTGTGTGTGTG
>JAPYZP010002019.1:0-19092 GCA_030522985.1 Torymus sinensis
GTGTGTGTGTGTGTGTGTGTGTGTGTGTGTGTGTGTGTGTGTGTGTGTGTGTGTGTGTGTGTGTGTGTGTGTGTGTGTGGGTGTGTGTGTGTGTGTGTGCGTGTGTGTGTGTGCGTGTGTGCGTGTGTGTATGTGTATGTGTGTAACTGTGTGTGATGTGTATGTGTAGACTTGCTGTAACTTTTTAAGGAGGTTCTCCAGCAACTCTTTAGTCAAAGAAGTGGTGCAAACACAAATTCTTTAAAAACTAATCAAATAGAGATCGGAAATGATTTAATAATATTTTTTATATTTTCTAAGAAAAGTATGACAGCTTATGTTCATATAAGTTGTTTAATGCAAATATTAAACTACTTATTTGAAGTAAATTTGATTACGTAGTAACGTAAATTTTCTTTTGCAGAATATATTTTCTACTTTATAATTTTTTCGTTAATTTTTAAAAATTTATTGATTACTGTATTTTCATTTTTAATTATATGAAATCTAATTGATAATTAAATTTTCAATTTCAATTACATTAAATCTAACTGAAAATCAAATTTTCATTTTCTTTTATATTAATAATTAAATTATTATTTTCAATTAGATTGAATCTAATTGATAACTAATTTTTCATTTTTAGTTATATAAATCTAATTGATAATTTAATTTTTATTTTCAATTAGATTAAATCTAATTGAAAATAATAATTAATTATCAATTACATAAGTGATCAATTAGATTGATCGTAATTATAATTTAATTATAATTATCAATGGATAATTAACTACTTTCGCAACACATCGATATATCATTTGCCAAAAGATATATCGATAACATCTAAACAAAACTTTCCGCAATTAATATTTTCATGTACAATCAATCCTGAGTATCTAAACCTATAAATACGATTTTTTAGACCTCAATACACTTTATATATTCAATTTTCGCTTATTTAATAATTTAACATGATTCGCTTTGACAGAGAATTATTAAATAGCTTTAAATAATATCGGAAAAATCAATATAACATTCGAAAGATCATATAATTATAAAAATATAATGATAAGATATAAAATTATATTTAATTACTATATTAAATGAGATAAGCACATTGAAATCATAATTAAAAAAAAGGTGTATGTATTTTTTTTTTTTACAAAATGCCAAATATTATGTAAATTGAAACATTGTTGATACTATATTATGTCCTTTTAACAAAAGTTGTAGATAATATTTGAACAAAACCTTTTCTCATTTAACATTTTCATATAATATCAATTCCTGACGAGTTATAAGAACAATTTTAACAGCCTAAATATACATGAAATTTACGATTTTCGCTTATTGTTCAAGAATTTGATATAACACAAAAATGTTAAATACAAAGGTTATAGATATAATAAAACAACACTTTTTCGAATTAACATTTTCATGTACAATAAATTCCAGTTGATTTAAACCTATAAACATGATTTTAACGCCTCAATACACCTTATATACTCAATTTTCGCTTATTACTTAACAAAATTTGTTTTGACGCAGAAGTATTATTTACAGTAAATAACTATAAATCAGATCAGAAAAATCAATAAAACATTCCAAAGATTATATAATTATACAAATATAATATGATATCAAATATCAATTGATGTTGAACAAAAAGAATCGAAATTACGTGATATTATAGTATATTACGTTACTAGTGCGGTAAGCGAAACTTTCTGGCACGACGAGTTACGCGCCCGGGCCAGCGAGGGTGCTAACGCAGTAACAGAAAGTGGCATTTAAGGCACGCGTATCGTACAACATTTTATAGTATCTGCCTGCCTTAAGTCCGCCGACACGCCTTTCCGTGTCTTAAGTATTCCTTTCTGGCATCGTGAGGTTAGCGCACAAGCGTACTGAGTGCGATATACACAGTGCCAGAAACGGTTACTTACCGCACGGTATGTACTTACCGCACGAATATGTATTTTGTTATAAAATAAATACATATTCAATTAATATTATATTTACCAAACAAAAGTTGTGTAATGTATGTGCTGTAAAAGAGATGCTTTTACTCACATATATTATACACAATTACTGATGTTTACTGATTTTTCAAATTTATTCTATTAATAGCTTCTTTACTTTAATAATTTTGTAAATACAAAAATTGATTAAGAAGTATAAAAAAACACATACAAAAAACTGTAATTAAAAATATTATTTATGTCGACTGTAATTTACTATTCACTGTTAACAATTTTTCAATCGGTTAGCAAAGGACAATCTTTCTGCCACCCACCACCAAAGTCAGATTGTCTTTTGCTAACAATATTTTTTCCAGGTTTTAATTAAGTTTTTATTTCAGATTCTGCGGGGGTGATTATAAACCAGGGCAAGCTGACTGCCATTAATATTAATTAATTTAATTTATAAGACTATAAGACCGATTGAAAAATTCTTATCAGTGAAAAATCATTTATTAACTAGAAGCCATCAGCTAGGGCAGTAGCTACACCATCTGGAAGAGGCAAAAACTGGTAGAGACCTTCACTCGTGACCAAGGCACAAACGTCAAATCACCCACTACTCTGATAGCCAAGCAAGGAGAGATGAGCATCTAAACACAACATATAACTAATAAATAGATGCCATGAGAAAACATAACCATACGATAGGAGAGTCTGCAGCAGTAGTCGTTGTTCACTCACCTCGCTGCACCAGCTACCTGCAACAAAGAGGTTAGGAACATAAAAGTCCTTAACAAAACTGCGTCCTTTGCCGTCCCCGCTGCTTTGCTGTCTCCATCGAATCACCATCAGCAGACGGTCACGGCGACAAGGATATCCATCAGGAAGCCGCACTACAGTAGTCTGCTCTCTAGTCTCTACTGTCATCGCTGCGGGAACGCCAGGCGTCGCAATTGTATCCACATATGCAGACAGCTGACACAGCAGCGCTGCAGTGCAAGACCGTGCGTCCCTGCTGCGACAATAGTACTTCGCGCGGCCGTTCATGCAAGCGGCACTACCAGTTAAGGCGCGATGGTGGAAAGAATATAGCCAGATAATAGCCAGATTATCAAGTGCCTTAGTGATGCAGACTGCTAAGCCTATTCCTTCGTTCTCTCAATCCTCTCCCTTTCGCCGTGTTAGAGCGTGTATGTACTTATGTGTGTGATGTGTGCACGCCAGCCACCGTGAGTAATTTTTTTGAAATTGAGATTGTACTGCGTGTGGTCTAAATTCGTCGGGGTACAAGAGTCAACTTTTGTAATTAGGAACCCGTAAACATCGCTTTTTTCCCTGTAGTGAACATTTCATGTAACGTGTCGCGGGAACGGCTAGCGCCCACTTTTGGTTAAAATTGAATATAGTTTACAATAACTAGTATTTATTTTGTATTTATTTTGTACGATGTTTTTTTGTACAATCAAATTCTGATTAAATTAACCCTTAAAAACGATTTTAAATGCTTAAATGTATGTACCACAAAGTGCTGATATTTGGCTAATCCATTTAAAATTTTTATGTACAATCAATTCTTGTTTAAGATTTACTAAAAATTATAAAAACAAAATGTCACAAATTTTACAATTGTAAAATTATAAGGTTCGGTATTTCCTAAGTATTGCAGTCGTGTCTATTACGTGAAAACAAAGTTTTACTTTTTACTTTTCTACGCTTTTGAAGAACTTTTTTTTACATAGGGAGGGGGCGGGTGACGAGTAAAATGAGGAGCAGGTGAATGGGGGGGGGGGATTGGCGTGCCGGAGGCACGCAGGGGACGCAGCCCCCTAGTTAGCTATCACCCCTCCAATGGGGTGAAAATAGTGTGTGAATTGAAGAAAAAGTAATAAAAAAAACGTTGTGAGACAAACGATTGAAAAAATCTTTTCCATAGCTCAGAAATGGTCCGTTTTTACTTGTTATGATACACAATTAACAACCGCTATTTGTAATGCAAAGTGGTGAAATGTTCAACCCCTAGCAGGGGGTGAGAAACCATTTCCGAGCTATAGAATAGTTATTTTCGATACAAGTGTGCAAAGTGGGTCAGTCTCGCACGGGTGTCATTTGTTGCCCGAGCGAAGCGCGGGTGACAAAAACACCCGTGCAATGATGACCCTTTTTGGTCACGTGTATCGAACTCTATTTTCTTTAATGGAGTGTGTGAAACTAGCCTTGTCGTTTGTTTTGCGTGCGTAAAGTGGCACTTTTACGCACAGCGTGCGTGAAAGTAAATTTATCTGCTCATGTGCAACTTTTGCGCACGCCGTGTGTAAAAGAGCCACTTTGCGCTTGCAAAACAAGCATGAAAAGTCGAGCTTTGCACACTCCGTTAAAAAATAGTACATTTCGATACAAATGTGCGAAGTGGGTCATTGTCGCATGGGTGTAGTTTGTCGCCCGAGCGAAGCGAGGCTGACAAAAGCACCTGAGCGATGATAACCATTTTCGCTCACGTGTATCGAACTATGTATTTTTTTTTAACGGAGTGAATGAAATTAGCTTTTTGTGTCTGTTTTACGTGCGCGAAGTAGCTGTTTCACACACAGCGTGCGCGATGTAAATCGATCTGCGCATGCGCCTACTTCACGGATGCCGTGTGTGAAACGGCTACTGCGCAAAAACAAGCACGAAAAGGCGAGTTTTGACAAAAAAAAAAAAAAAATGATTTTTTCTATCGTTTGTCCCACGTTTTTTTTTTACTTGTTCTTTAATTCACACCCCATTCTGACCTCTTAGAAGAGGTGATAGCTAAAAACTAACACAGGGAAACATCAGCTTATTATATCGGCGCCCGTTAAAATATATATAGATTAGTTTCTTCTACTTTTTCAGTTCCTGTCTCTTCTCCTGTTCTTCCTTTATTAAAATGTTATGTACGAACATTTGTGAAACAAAAACTAATGTTCCTTTTAATTAAGATTTTTTAAGCCATTGAAGAAAGTTTCCTCTTTAACATACTTGTTACGAAATGTACTACACTTTAGTTATTTTTTATTTCATGAATATTATCAAAAGTATGATTATTGAAAAAATACAATATTTATAATTACTTATTTACTGACCTTGCTAAGATAAACAATAATACTGATACGCCTAAGTAAGCAGTTGCCATATAAATCCATACATCTAAACTTAGCGGACTTAGGAACGAAAATAAATTTGGTGGTTGTTTCACCGGCTTCCTGTATAAAATACTAATACCTGCAAATGAATTATATATTAAAATTTAAATAATTCATAATTCGAAGTTCTGCGTATATGTGCGTGCATGCTTCAGTGGCTAAGAGTATGTATGTTTGACGATATAGTTTATAGTAATGTCAGAGAATAGAATTCGCATAAATGTTATTAAAGTTCGATACTAATTATCTGACGCAGAAACTTATTTACATGTGTCAGTAAACAATTCAATGATAATTCATCTGGTAGTTATTACGGAAGAAAATGTTTGATTCATATTTCCAAATTTCTAGCATTCATTAAACATCAGAAGCGTTTCCTTGATTATTTGCATTTCGCAAGAAAAAATTATTATAAAAGCTTGAGCTGCAAAATTCGACTCTTGATGCTTGTTTAGCGGGAGCAAAGTATCCGATTCTGGCACTAGGATGACAAGACGCATCAGTAGTCGATTTCGGTGCCCTACGTTCATAATAAAAGTTTCTATACCTATGGCACAAAACAGGGAATTTTGAACCAGCTAAGCTCACACGAATGGCAGAAATCCCTAAGCGAGCATGGTCCATTGTTATATTTTGACCATCTTAGCACAAAATTCGATCTTTCGTTCCCGCCAGAGGGCGCAATAAACTACATTTCGCGTATGTGATTTTTCTGTGACCTAGGGATGAAATGCACTATTTGGCACTCGCTAGATCTAAAATTGAATTTGACACCTGCACGTAGAAACATTGGCTGAACGGTTCAGATCTTTGGTATCCATTACTAGATATAACGTGTGCCAGACCCCCAAATCTTTGCGTAAACGCTTCACCCATTTTGGAAAAATACTTTAACGCGAGAATAGAGAAAACCGCTTTTCTATACTTACGCCGAGAGCTCCTCTCTCGTAGTAAGCCGTTCACCGTTATGGACGGAGAAAAAGTTAACTTAATGAAATGAGGGACTTAAGTAGATCTCTCCATGTTTAAGAGGGTTGTTGCTTGACAACCGCGCTATTATAACACCCTGTCAGGGTGTATGTGTTCAATTTTGTGGGCCCAAAGTCATGCGTGCAGGAGTTTTTCAGTAGACAAAGCCTAATAGAAAAGAATTATAATAACTGTATACAATAATGTATCTCTCTCTCTCTCTTTTGCTTCCTCCTAGAGGAAGCTTTGTAATAATAAAATTTAAAGTATTGTTAAATCGCTATAGATAAATGATTAGAAGTGGAAGAATTTTGAATCACATGATTTTAGAAAATGTCTCTATGGATGTGTATGTACGTCTATGTATATAGTATTATCTCAGGATCTAATAGAGATTTTAACGAGACCAATCTCATTTTTAATTTTTTATTGCATTTGAGATTTATGCAAAATTGTGTTTTTTTTTAATCATAGGATATTTGAATCAGATTAATAGTAGTTCAAAGATAATAAAATTTTACTAGGTAAATATTACTCGGTGGTTTATAGTGAGTGGTTTACACTAGGTGGTTTATACTGGGTTGTTTATAAAGGGTTGTTTGTACTAGGTGGTTTATACGGAGACGTTTATACTGGTTGGTAATTTTTGCTATATATAATTACTTTGGTGCTACCTCCCCCCTCCCCCGTCCGGTAGACTACGAAACCCAGAATTTATTTCGCCAGATAAATAAATAACTCCAAATACCACCTAATTTTTATATTCACTACATGTTAAACAATGTAAGTGCACAGAAGCAAGACCTTATTTTTTTGTCTAAAAATAATATTTTGTTAACTAAAAATAAATCCAAAAAAGTACGATGGTTGAGCAACGATATTTTCTGTAAGCTGTGTCCCAAAACTATTTTTGTAGACTTTGATGCTCTTTCTCTTGGTGCGAAACCTGTAACTCTCCTCTCCAAATTTCTGCTGCAAATATAGAAGAACAATGAAACAAAATTGAAAAAGATAAACTCGACAACTACAGGAGGAAGAAGAATATTTATCAGGCAGTCAAAATAAATTTATCATCTAGCAAAGAAGAAGAGAAAGAATGTGAAGCAGGAGCCTATAAATTTTTACATAAAATTCGCAAGACTCACAGTTTTTGATTCTTCGGTTTTGTTAATATTACTTATTAATACTTAATTTGTACAGAGTGTAAATAGTTGTACATACAGTTTTCTTCTTTTTCATGTATGTATAACGAAGCTCAACGTGCACATGTTTGTTGCAAGTCACAAATACTCGAAAGGAGTAACCGCGCCGGAATTCAAACATTTTAATTTAATTTTTATTTTTCTCTTGTTCTCTGTTTTTATTTTGGCTGGGCCGGTATTATAAACAATTGACTAAATAATTAAAATTTTTATTTTGTCAAATAATGCATTATAAACTGTAACTTCTAAATATTTAATGTTTCACCCTAAAAATTTGTTTTCAAATATATATTGATATGTACATTTCAAATATCTAATAAAAAGAAGTATTTTTTGATAATTTTAAACTCTAACACCCCCTTAATAAATAATTTAAGTGCACAGCAAGACCTTATTTTGTTGTCGAAAATAAAAATAAATCCAAAAAGTAGTCTACGATAGGTGAGCAACGATATGCGTTAATTTGGTGCTCCCCTCTTTAGTATCTTCGGCAGATACTTCTTGGCCCGTCTGCCACCTACAGATGTCTACATGGTTCTTATAATACCGGGTACGTAAATTTTTGCGGCACCATGAATGCAATCTTATTAGTGGCTAAGAAGGGCGAGTTTGATCACCTCACTCCGTATTTGGGATCGGCTTTAGCGATGACTCGATCAACATCCTCGGCAGTGAAATATTGAAAATAAATCTATTGTACTCCTCATCAACCAACAGGTTTTGCGACGTAATAATCAATTGTCTCCATTCGCGTGCAATACAATAGCACAGTTGGTTCCTCGGCTTTGTTTCTTATAATCACGTAAATACGCAGCTCTTGTTCATGTTCTAATCGGCTATTACCTTTAGCCTGCATTTCTTGTACTCGTTCGGTTTCCCAATCTAGGTGGGGCTCTGATTTCGGTACATCCTGTATGATGACGTCAATTGGTTTATTAAGGGGAGGCTCAAGCTCTCGCTTGGGATATTCAGCTAGTCCGTGGAATTTGGGGTCTTCGATTTCATAGTTTTCATTAGCCCACCATAGATATTTCATGATGACCTCAAGGCATTGATCAATGTTTCTGAAGGTGACTGTTATCTGATAACGAGATCCTACGACACTGGGCTCGGTAATGGCCTCGGCTCCCTCCTTCTGGATAATGAGAGGACTCTAGGTCTTCTTACCCGATAATGGCTAGACGTGGGTTCTTCTTGTTGGTTTTAAGGAGTGGATACGTAGTCTAACCGTTTTTTCCAGATCGGGAACGCTGTTAGTTGCTGCTGCCCCCTTTGTATCAACTTGCGGATTTGGTGCTGGGAAACTCTCGGTTGTGGTGCTCTCTCTGGCGGGTGGGAGAGGCGCTAAGCCAGTATAACGTCGAAGGCGTTTGAACGTTGTCGGTTACGTTATTTTCCTGGAAGAGAGGTAAGAATACAAAATTTTTAATTGGATACGATAGCAAATTGGTTTGATTAGGGTTGGAGTGAAAGGAATAGTGTGTTAGTAAAATGCATAGATTTTTTGGGTTAGTTACAGCGGATGTCCGGAGGTTCTATTATGATCTAATTTCGCTTGGGTTTAACAGGTGGAATCAGGCAATCTTCGATTGCGTCGATTTATAACCCTTCCACAAGGAATGTCTACGATTTCCAGTAGTTGAGTCGTCTTCGAATATTGTTGTAACCCTCTTCGAGCTTGATAACATAGCTCGCTCCGATATAAAACACGCAAAGCGTTGCCGGGGTTTAAGATAGCGGAAAAATCCATGGAATAGCGTATCACCCTGGTCCTTGACGGTAAAGCCTTCTTGTCACCTTAGAGTCATCTTAGAGTCTGGAAGAAAGGGAAGTTAGTCAGTTTCGGCTGATAGAATAAAGGGTTTGGGGTCGATAATGGATTTAACCTATACATGCCCAGGATACGCCTCTAAGCGTAAGGGGTATGACTCACCAACATCATAACTCAGTTTGGCCCTAACTTAGGGACCTTAGACCACATTTCAAAAGAAAAATGCGATTTGCAAATTTTTTAAAACCTTGGTGATCGAAATGTTAAAGGAGGCCCGCACAGTTGATCGAGGTTTGACAGGATCACGTAATCTGCGGGCTGGACTTCAACATTCAAGGTTGGAGGAGCGTGTACAGATTGGGCTCCATGACTCTTTTGGCAAAGCCATCGCCGACAGACGAATACAAAGACAATCACAGTAACAATCATGACCTTCAAACCTATCCCACTATATACTAGTGTGTGAGTAAATGCGGTCGAACTTTGGTTTTGTCCAATCTCGTTCATACGCGATATTATCGTACAGAGAGATTCCTTATTCTGTTCCCAAGAAGGCATTTGCTGTAAAGCCGCTTGATTGAACGCAGCCCGTGGCCCTTGAATTCTGGATAAAGGTCCTGGATTTATAGGGAGAGATATAGATCGTAGATGTATTTGACTGAGGATGTTTGGATGGTGTTCGACTCCGAGCTAACTTGTGGCGTTCTAGCTATACATTTTTCAGCCAGCCTTAAGATCCCTACTCCTGTGATGGTAACAGCTTGGTAAAATTCTCCAGGACAGGAAATCCAGAAGTTTGTCTTTCGTGTTCGAGTACAGCCAAGTACCATCTGTTCCCTAATACATCCACTGGATAAAAGGTTTCGTCAATCGTAGATACAATCTATACAAGTCATAGATTGTCCTCTTAGTTAAAGGGAGAGTTAAACTAGCGATTATCCGTCTCGAATGATAGGTAGCGTCACTGGTTGCTATCCTTGTGATCTCTTCTGCTCTCATGTTATAATGGAATAAGGAGATCGACATTATTCTCGGATTGGTATACGTCCTTGGCGATCTTTTGAACGGTATCATGGCGCAGCAGTTTAGGATGTACCTTGCGATTGAAGAGGTCATTAATGATCTTGAGTAGTTCCCGACTGCTATACGTTTAGTAGTCCACCTTAGCCTCCCTTTGTATGGAGAAAGCACTCAACTGCCACGAAAAGAAGTTCCTTTCAGTTTCAAATGTTAAGCCATTGAGATTATCTCACTGAGCGGCATCCATATTTTTCAATAAGGATCAATGAGAGGCCGTGATGTTGTACAGCTCCTCCAGTCCGGCTAAAAGAATGTGCGTCTTCTCTTCGGTGAGTTTACCGAGATTATGTTGGTCAGTGAATAGTTAGTCAATATTCTTGTTGATCAGATCTGCATCATCAGTGGTAATGAGTCCAAAGAGGCTCTTGCTAAGGCTTCCACTGACACCTAACGGGGCCATTCTCTTTGTCTCGATGTTCCCTCGTACTGGAGGACAGCTACCGACAATATTTCTTCGTGTAACTGTTCCAAGGTCCACAGCTTAACGTCGATGACTTCCTTATTCAATATGGTGGGGCACTCGTGTTCTTTAAACTGAGCAACGCAACGGTTGTGGCTGTTGTCAAAGCTGGCAGAAGGTCAGTGTGTTGCTAGGAATATGTGGAGGTCTATATAGATAACTAACCTCCAGCTGACCCTTTGGACTCTTACAGGTAGTATTCGCTCCCAGTATATTCCTGGATTTGTCCTAATGGGTGTACATCATAATAAGGGCCAGCGTAAGCCAGTGTTCCCCCACGTACAAGCAGAGCCAACAATAGAAGACGCATCGTCAAATCAAGAAATAGAAGACCTGTAATACATGCAACAAGGATTAGTCAGACAGGTCAGAAGGTTCGGAAGGAAGGGCGAGTTTAAGTTTTTCGATGTGTTGGCGAACCCGCTTACCATTAGCCAACTCGAGAACAATGTTATTTTTTTCTAGAATTTCTACTATCTTTAAAGCTTTGTTGTAAAAACTATCAAATTTCGACACCCACGGCTCTTTGAGTACCCACGCATAATCACCAATTTGGCCGTTAAGCGCCTTCGACTTCTTATCGTAACGCGTTTTGGCTTTGATTTTATTCGCGATTTGGGATTCACCTCCCAAGGGCTTATAATTCACCTATGTAATTCACCCATCAACCGAACAACTAAGTCTTGGAGGGTTATAAGATCTTGGTTTTTCGACGGCAGGGATTTAATTTGGGAACCTAGTTCGTGTTCCGAAGACGAGTTCGAATGGTGTGAAGGTGGTCGCTGAGTGAACACTGGTGCTATAGGTGAAAGACGCGAGAGGGGTAAGGTTGTCCCAATCATTATATTTTTCAGAATAAGTGCGTATGAAAACCACTATAGATGCTCCTTTCTAGGGATCCATTGATCTGTGGAAGATATCCTGAGGTGGTGAGATGATAAATCTGAAAAATTCGTTCTGACAAGCTCGTGCCTCGTTCTGACAGAATAGCTCGAGGGGCACTGAAATGGCAAATAAAGTGTTTGGCTAGGGAATCAGCGATGGCGGTAGCGCGCAGATTGGGAAGGGCAATCTAGTAGTTCGTAAGATTGCATTGAATCGTTAAAAGATGGCAATTCCCA
This sequence comes from Torymus sinensis, assembly GCA_030522985.1. Classification (NCBI taxonomy): domain Eukaryota; kingdom Metazoa; phylum Arthropoda; class Insecta; order Hymenoptera; family Torymidae; genus Torymus; species Torymus sinensis. Next base: position 11,711 of record JAPYZP010002019.1, read on the forward strand.
CGCGGCGTTATTTTCAATTTTCCCACTGTATCGATAAAAACCTTGTCAAAGGTCTCAATGGGAGTGTCAGTGAGGATCATAGGTTCTCGACTTTTCATCGGTTGGATCTTTGCTCTTGGCAACTAGGGCATCGTCACACATGGTTAAAATATTTTTAAGCATTCCAGGCCAATAATACAACTCTTGCATTTTGTAATGTTTGGTTCACGCCCTTATGGCCGCCTTAGGGTGTCTCTAGCTAAAAGAGAAAAACAAGTTTATTTAACAAGGTTAAGAACAAGGATGGTGCAGGCTCAAGCCCTGAAATCGGTCTCGCGCAAGCTCCCGTCCATCGCCTTCCCCTCGGCTTTTCATATATCATTTTTTATTATCTCTCTATATTATATAGGCGTAAGCGATTTTTAGGGTCCGCTCCTCCGCCGCACCTCCCCCGCTCCTCTTCTGCTCCTCCTCCGCTCCTCAAAATAACGCAAAAATCGATCATTTTTTACGTTATTTTAGCCTCCGCTCCTCCGCGCCTCCTCCTCAACTCCTCCTCCGCTCCTCCTCAGCTCCTCCTCAGCTCCTCTTCCGCTCCTCCTCCGCTTCTCCTCCGCTCCTCCTCCGCTCCTCCTTCGCTTCTCCTCCGCTCCTCCACCACTCCTCAAAATAACCTAATAAAAGGTCTCGTGCCGTGCCGTGCCTTGTTAATTTAAAAATGAGTATACATTCAGTTAATATGTGCCACAACACGGCGCGACACAGCAGGGGATGGTACGGGATGGCACGGGACGGAATATACGGAGAACGAGCCTTAAACTCATTCCGCAATCCTGTGACTCTAATAAAATTAGATTGCCTTGAAAATTACCCAGATTGATCAGACCTTTTCAGCAGGTTGGGCAGTTAAAACCGCATAGATTATTACGTTTCTGCATTCTTTTTATCTGGTTTTATGAGATCTTTTTAACCAGTCTGACAAAAATAGCATTGTATTTTTTCCATTCGCCTTCTATATTTTATTCGCCATATTGCGTTAGACTGACGCAATTCAATAAGGGCTAACTACTGTAAGAGTCGAGGTAACAGCTGTGGGGGTTTTTATGAGACTTTTTCGTGAGAAGATATAAAATTCTTAAATCGAGATTAGGGCAGGCAGTGATATGAAATGTTATATGATTCTTGTGGCTTCAGAGTACTTTGTGAAATACTTCTTTTTATAGCACTGCATGACCTAAGCCCGCATTTAGGTCACGCCTCTCTTAGGGCACGGATAGGCGTGACAGCGGGCTTAGTGCAGGCAAAGATATAAAATATGATATGATAGTTGTGGCCTAAGAGCACTCTATACGGCGTGATTAGGACGTACTATTTCGACGTTTAGGCCTCTTGGACGAATAAAGCAATAGAAGGAACATCGAGGAACACCAAGGCACAGCTAGCTCGCTGTATGTTGTTCCTCGATGTGTGTCACTGTTCCTCGGTGTTCGAAGCACAGGGACACACATTGCTGAACAGTGACACATTGAGAAACATAAACACACAGCGAGCTGGTTCCTTTTGGCGCTGGCAAAGGACGTAGGGCATGTATTTTGAATGATATTTTTCGCAAATTAATTCAGAAAAATCTAAAACGATTATTTCAACGACCAAGCGGGAGATGAACGTAATTCGGCCGTAAGGATAAAGAACGATGTATCTTGCCGAGAGGACGAAGATGGACGTATCTCGCGGTGAGGATGCGATGACCAAGATGCTTCTCTCTCGTCGCATCATATTTTGATGAAGAGAGACTAAGATATAGAAACCGAGACGTAGAGACAGAGCCATACACAGAGGTGTAGAGACCGAGACGTTACGATAGACACTTAGAGGCAGAGACCTAGAGAAGTAGGGATAGAAATGTAGAGTTGGAAACGTACAGACAGAAAGTAGAGACCGAGACGAACAGACAGTAAGTAGAGTCAGAAAGTAGAGACGTTAATTAGAGACATAGATGTGGTGAGAGGGGTCTGGAGGTACAAACGTAGAGGTCAAGGCGTAGGATCTAGATGTACTGACAGAGAAATAGAGACAGACGTAGATACAGAGGGAGACAAACAGAGACGTAGAGATCTCGATGTAGTGACATAGAAATAGAGGCAGAGACGTAGAGACAGAGAAATAGAAACAGAGATGTCAAAACAGAGAAATTGAGACAGAGAACTAGAAACAGAGATGTAGAGACAGAGACGTAGAGACAGAGAAATAGAAACAGAGATGTTAAAACTGATAAATAGAGACAGAGACGTAGAAACATAGATGTATAGAAATCGATTATAGACAGAGACGTAGATATAAAGTCGTAGAAACATAGATGGAGCGACATCGACTAGAGACAGAGACGCAGATATACAGACATAGAGACAGAAACGTAGAGACAGAGTCGGAGAGACACGTAGAGACAGAGGCATAGAGACAGAGACGTAGAGTCCAAAAGGTAGATACAGAAAGTAGTGGCAGAGACATAGAGACAGAAAGTAGTGCCAGAGACGTAGCGACATCGATTAGAGAGAGAGACATAGAGACAGTAACGTAGAGATGGAGATGTGGAGACAGAGACATAGAGACCAAGACATAGATTTAGAGACATCGAGACAGAGGTGTAGAGACAGAGATCTAAAGACAGAGGCGTAAAGACTGAGAGGTAAGAACAGACACGTAGAGGTAAGGCCACAGAGAGATAAATATTGAGACGTAGAGACATTGATTAGATTGACAAAAACGTAGAGACTTAGACGGAGAGACAGAGCCATAGAGACAGAGATGTAGAAACATAGACGTAGAGGCATCAATTAAAGACAGAGACGTAGAAACTTAGGCACAGAGACATCGATTAGAGACAAAAAGATAGAGACCGAAACGTAGAGATAGAGACGGGGAGACAGAGACATAGAGAACGAGACATTCATTCAGAGAAACAGATACAGTGAGACATAGATACAGTTACATATAGACAGAACCATAGCCTAACGGAACTAATTTTTTCGCTCCCGACTCAAGGAGCCGAATGCGGTATTTACGGCCCGGGTATTCTCAAAGATATTATACGCACTACGGAAGGAAAATAGGCTAGTTTTTCTCTCCGAAGATGCGTGAGATACTATTCTTTAGGTTGAAAAATGATTCATTGAGAAATTAGAAATGCATAATAAATTATGCATATTATATTCTCGATTATACTTGTAACGGTCGCTCCGCCCCCTTCCGGACGCTCAGGAGTCGTCTAGGGTTCGAGTTGGGGGATGTGGAGGTTCAGGTGGCTTCAGTCAATAAAATACTAAATTGTTAGTGAAAAGAATACTAAATAGATATATATTTATTATGAACTAATTAACAACAATAATAACGATTGAACTATTAGCGCATAGAGTAGCTGACCAAACTGCTTAATTCGCCACCTGCAACATATGAATTAAACAAACGTGCTTACTACGGCGCAAAAACTACCAAGACGGTGTCGTTGGTACAGTGCGTCGTCGTCTCGGTCGCAGTAACCCAGAGTTCCGGTTCCGGTGTCCAGGAGTCGTGGAACACCCCTGCTCTCTTAGCTACGTGTGCGCACGTCAGCTAATGGGGTAGCGGTGCCGGGGACACGTGCCGCCACTGCCTCGTGTGCTCATGACGGCAGTGGTGAAGCTTGTTCCGGAATTCTAGGTGCTGTAAGGAAGGTTCGCGTTCCCCTAGTTACGTGTGCGGACGTCAACTACAGGAGCCGCCGGCCAGGAACACGTTACGCCACTGCCTGGTGTGCTCACGACGGCAGTGGTGGCACTAGTATTCTAGTCCGGTATTCTAGGTTTTGGGTTAAGGAACGTTCGTTGTTCCTCTAGCTACGTGTGCTCACGTCAGCTACAGGAACAGCGAAATCGAGGACACGTCCCACAACTACCTCGTGTGCTCACCACGGCAGTGTTGGAACCTGTTCCACTAGTCTCTGATGGGATAGGTAACGTTCGCGTTCCTCTAGTTACGTGTGCTCACGTCAACTACAGGAACAACGAGCCTAGGACTCAGCCACCACGGAGTCGTGTGCGCACGTTCCCCATGGAGTACTATCTCCAGTATACGTGTCGAAAGTTTGTCGTTTTATTCGGCTGAGCAACACTTTCTCACGTGTCCTCACGAGCGAAAGTGTTGTTCGGTTCCTATCTAGTAACCTGTGTGCACACAGCGCCAATAGATAGTCAGCCTAAGACGGTCAGTCACGGTCCGTCATTCGCAGTGTGTCCGTCGCCTTTTTGTACCCGTCCGTCTGACCGGTAGCGCCGCTTTGTCTAGAGGGCGCATGTGCCGGAGCGGCGTATGCTCGGAGCGCGAGTGGCGCATGCTCGCGGCGCGAGCAGCGCGCGTCGGCCTTAGAGCGGTGTGGTCGCCACCACAAGGCGGATGCACACTGAGCGGCGTGAGCGCCCGCGCGCAAGAAATTCACTAACCTAAACCTTACACGCTTGTATTGGTCGGCTACAGTGACTTCGCGAAATTAACTATGTACGAGGTATACCAGCCTCGTTACACATTTAATATACTTTTCCTACTATCGTGCGCAAACCGCCACTTTTCCGCACGCTCGTTTATTTTCAATACAAGTGCGCTAAGCGACAGTCTCGTGGCACGAGCAGCACGACTCGGCAGAAAAGCGCGGGAAGCTGCCCTCATTCTCGTCACAATCTGATGCGGAGCGAACATCCTGACCACCACCTCCCACAAGGAAATTACTTAAGTGACCGGCAAAAGACACAATTTGGTCATTGACCGAATTTACACACCGTGTTGCGCTCGGACCGTGGCGAGGCGTACTCAACTATCACGGCCTGGGTGAATAGCGATCACCCACCCGAGGGGCCAACTCCCAATCTGTAATAATGAGGATTCGAGGATAAGCATGATGTCGCCGACGTTGAGATCGGATTTGGGACATCTTCTGAATGTCCATGGAGATGGCTAGCCTTGGGATCCTCCAGCGTAAAATTATTGACACAAAATCGGTCTGTAGGGCAGGCCCTGTATAAAGGAGATCATTGAGACACGGAGCGGCACCGCCATGGTGTGATGCGTTGAACACCACTCGTAGCTTTTTCTATTGGTAGGCGTTCTGCCAAATGCCATGGTGTGGAAGATAGGCAACCCGCCCAAAATCAGCGGCAATCCCATCTTCTCTTATCCTTCTCATGTGGTGGAGGTCCTCGTAATCCCGCATAAAATTGAGGTACTCCTCGGCGAGGGCAGGATCGACGCTCATCCTAGCGTGCATTCGCTCGAGAGACCGTTTGGCAACGCTAAGGGGCCTGGCCTCTTGAGCAATAAGTGTCCATGTATACGAAGAGCCAATCGGACGATGTACCGCCCCGTATCATCCCGTTGTTGTCCTTCTTTGAAAAGTTTCTCACAGTCGAAGTCTTCTGGCGAAGACTGGGGTATCTGCGGGATTTCTTCCATCTCCCAGAATCGTTTGAGCGCCTCGTCCAATGATTCATTCGCAGACCCATAGAAGGTCGTGGCGTAGCGCTCTCGAACATATCGGCTCGTTTCTATGGCTCCTAGAAGAATCCAACCGAGGGCCGTGCACTGGGCAGTGGACGTTCCGGGAGCAGCTCGTCTCACTCCAGGCCTCATAATGCTGGCGTGCACGCCAGCTCCTAGAAGTAGGTCGACTTCTGAGGAACAGTAAAATTCCGGGTTAGCCAGCTGCAAGCCGGACAAATACTGTCATGAGCCTCTTTCATTCTCGCGGCACGGAGTTCATCAGGATTCTGTAGGAACATCCCCAAGCTTGTCGCTTTGCGAACTTCAAATTGTGCGGGTTCCCCAAGGACGCGGATTGAGACTCCTTGTGCGGAAACTTGAGGCTGGTTGGACGTTGGACACTGTGCGCGATGGTTTTCTTGGGGGTTCATCGTGGAGGGCATTCGTTGTCAGCCGCTTGCTCAAGGCTTCCGGGTATAGAAGCGAATGATGCAGGCGTGAACGCTCGCGACAGAGGTTTGTTGAGTCACAATGCTGGGCATTGTGCCCAGACCTAAGGCAATTGTAGCACAGCTTGCATCGGCCTACAAGGGCTCTCCGCTGTCCCACTGGCATACGCCTGAATATATCGCAACGACCTATATGATGCTTTCTAAGACATATTCGGGAGAAGACGTCTTTCAAGCAGATGACGAAAACACGCGTGGCCTCTTTTGACTCCTGGAAGAGTTTTGGGCGGGGGGCCTGGGCCTCCCGCCCGGAGCCGCGCACAGTGTCTAGTGTTTTTAACGTGTGGATCATCTCTTGTAGTAATTCCTTTAGTAGTTGAAAGTTGTCTTATCGATCCAAGAGCAATTCCCAAGCTACGTTGTAGTTCGCCTCGGTCGTTGTGAGACTCTCAAGAGCCCTCTTGGCATCGCCTAGGACTGATGTTTTAAAGTAATGGAGTTGTTGGACTGCCGAAAGGCCGACGTTAAGGTGGATGAACGACCGGAACAGGTCCCGAAAAGATTCCCAGTCCTCTTGTTGACCTGAGAATGATGGTAAATAAATCTTGGGGAGAGAGGACGTTCCCGCGAGTTGACGACTGACCGCGGGAGCCTGTTCAACTGGAGCTAATCTCGCCTCCTCATCATATATGAATCCTAGAGCCGTCGTGTTCGCGAATACTGCTGTAGAGTATCAGTCATCGGCGAAATATGCGCCATCTCGAAGATCGGGCAATTCGCTCAATTTGCGGTGATTCTCTTGGAATTCCACCCAGTACCGTTCCAGACACTCACCGCGGCCGCGAGGGAGCCGGCCGTCAATCCAGGAAGGCTTTTCCTGGAGGTGTTCGTCTTGAAGTTGATTTGTTAATCCGGAGAGTATCACCTGTCTATCGACGAGCGCCATGACCGTTGACGAACCTGCGGACAAAGCGAATGGAGAGGAGGATTTGCGGTGAATACGAAATTATGAAACTTTGAGACCTATACGGACCAAGACAGGCAGGATCGGGGATCCCGCGTCCCTTTTCCGATGATTACTGATGTTTCCAGTGCATGCTGTATCAGGGTCGTACTTCACGTTTGTGAAATGACCGATCAGTCACATGCGAACACCTTCGAGATCTCCCACTGCCCCGATCCCGCTCGAAGGACCAATGTTTTGTCTGCGCAAGGCGCCGATACGACACTGGATCGGGCGGGACATGAAGGCGAACACTCGCTGAAATCCTCGCTAGAAATTTATTAACAAAGGAAATAAGATTACAGATATGGTTACAGGCGAACAGAATATGTGAATGTTTATATATATATATTGTTATGTGTTCGTCTATTATTATTCGAACGAAAGCGTTGCTAAGCGATGAGTTTGTTGTTTGTTCTCGATTCGATTCAGTTTAGTTTTTGTAA
>JAPYZP010002020.1:0-18171 GCA_030522985.1 Torymus sinensis
GGAATCACTTTCCTCTGCTGGATTATACTCATAGTATAATGTAAAAAATGTACTATTATATTGTACTTACTCTGGTTAAATAAATAAATAAATAAAAATATTTTCCCTAATTAAAAATCTATTTTTAGCAAGATCGACAAATTTTTTTATAGATTTGAGAAAATTGATTTAGTTTACTATATATGTGAAAAATTCTTTAATTTTACTTCTGCTTATATAAAATGAACGCGTTACAAAATAAAGTCATTTATAATCAATGCACATCATCTAGACCTAAAACTAAGATGATTATCAAATAAAGTAATCACTATAACCATTTATACTAATTCGCTACAGCCATAAAAAAAAATTCCACTGAATTTTCCCCCTATCATCAGCTAACGCACAAAAACGCGCGACCCGTTCAGCCATAGTACTATTACTTCCACCTAGAAAACCTCCTCTCTCTCTCTTTCATTCTTTTCCTCCCCTTCTTCTTTTCGTACGCCCCTTTCTTCCTTCTCTCTTGCTCTCTCGTGTATATACGCGGCGCACTGCGTCGCTCGTATACCGCGCGGTTATTTTCGAACGCACACACAAAGACAATTACCGCGTGCGCGCACACCATCTGGCGCTCCATGTGCCGCGAGCTGCATGCAATTTTGACATTTTTCTTCGTACTACGACCGCCGATTGCTCGCCAGCGAGCGAGCGAGCGAGCGAGCGAGTGAGAGAGAGGAACGACCCTCGCCACTGACGATCCTCTATGTGCCGGCGCTGCACTTCCGCAGACTAGGCCATGCAGGCGCTTTCGATGACTGCGTGACGCTCGCGCGATCATTATTCTCTTTTCTTTTTGTGCGAGCGAGCGCTTTTTTTTGCTCGTGCCGCATGCGCATACAGCGCCTCGACGACGACGACGATGATGATGATGATGATGATGTTTGTCTTTCACGTTTCGCGCGCGCGCGGGCGTGCCGCTTTGTCCCGCTCCGCGTTTTCGCGCGAAAGCAATTTTTTTTATCGATTTTGGGAATTTTCGTGCCCGTAATTCTATAGTCGCTCCGATATATAGTGCGTTTAATATTTAGAGTAAGCGAGAGAGAGAGAGAAGACGGAGAAGAGAGCGGACGGACTATAGGTTAAAGGCAAATTTCGATCGTTTTAATCGACTCTTTACTGCGTATTATTGAACAGCCGAGTGAGCCAATCGAGTAATTGAGCTTTAAATATCAATGGTATTCAAATAATTAATTATTTGTTAATTGGAAATTTGAACCGTTATAATGCGCGTTAACCGTTTAACTGATCGTAAAATGTGTATTCGATTGATATTGGAACACTTAAAAAGTGTCGCTTAAACAGTAATTTGAAACTGGAACGTACATTTCAATCGGAATTCAAAGAATTTGTTCTTTAGAATGTAATACAAAAAGAAGAAAAAAGCTTTAATTCGGTATCAAGTACATTTACTTTAATACTATTCTGCTTTTATGATCTCAGATAAGTATAAGTAAGTTATCTTCAAGCTAAGCTTAGTATAAAATTTAAGGAATGAAAAAAGAAAGGATATTGGAGTAAATAAAATATGGCCATTAATCGTGGTAAAAATGTTTTAAGAATGTATTTATATTACGGAAATTCTTAGGTACGTGAATACGTTTGAAGCGCTTTATAAAAAGATTCTAGCTTAAGAGAGATAAAGAGCTTCATCATTAATTTGAAAAATTATTTTTCTTCAACCATTACCGCACCGTCAACATAATACTTGACTTTCTATATATATATATATATGCATAAAACAATCGTCAAACTACCAGAAATATCGAATGGAAAAAAAAAATTTCATTATTTCCCGAGCTCATAAACCAAAATCCAATAAACACTTGTACAAGAGCGCACTAAACTCCGCGATTCTCGAAATCCAGCCATACAATTTAAACCACCTTTTCTCGCACAAACACATCACTGGCACACTCCATTTCTCGCGCATTTTGCAAAGCCTCTCGCGCTTCTCTTCCCTTCCTCCCCCCTCTCTATATCTCTCTTCATTTCATCCTCGCACGCAGCTCTCGCTGTGCTCTTTCATCTTCCCTCCTTCACTCCCTCGCATCTCTCGGAGGAAAACGCGGGCGCGAAGATGATGATGATGATGATGACGGTGATGATGTCGCCGTCGCCGCGCCTGCGATGACGATCCTTTGAGGCTCGAGCGCACTGCGCTGCTGCAGCTCTTCAATCTCCGCGCGTACATACACACACGCGCACGCGCGCCCGCGTCATCATCGTCAACAGCCGCGCGGAGAAAGCAATTGTGATGCGTGCGCGCGCGATTTTATTTGCCGGCCGCAGAATTTTAATGAAAGTCCCCATTGTCAGCGGGCAGCAGGTTGCCGATATTTTGTTATCTTAATTGCACCGCCTGAGCATTCAATTATAGCGCGCGCGCGTGCGAAGGAGCAAGGATGAGATGCGAACTTGTATACTGACCCATTGAGCAAGTGAGTGTGTCGTTAAACTTCGAAATTCGTTGGCCTATATTAATTTTTTTTTTAATGATTTTCCTCGCGTCGCGCATCCTTATGTAACATAATGCGCCAACGCGCGTCATCAGTCGTTCCCGAGAAATGTTGTTACCGTAATTTCTTCAATTAATGGATATGCACTTACATACTCGTTAAGCGTTTTTAATGGGAACTTTTTGTTAGTATTATTATAATATATTTTTGACTGTTTATAATTCGGAAAAATTGTATAAGAAAATACGGATTAGTTATCAAGCTTGCCGTTGGTAATAAAATCCATTTCAAGACGTGACAATTCGTAAAATTTGTTACACATGATGAGAAAAGCATATACTATTGAATTTTTGGTATACATTATAGGCATATTTACTGTATGCTTCACTTTTGTAATTTGAGCTATAGATAAATTCAAAACCAGATGGAATGATCTGAAATAAAAGTAGACAACGGTCCTAAAAATTGCAGGAATAATTAACCGCGCACACACAACGGGGCTTGAAAAGCAAAGCGGAAAAAAAACGAGAACGAAAATAAAAAAAGAAAATATAAGCGCTCACGTATTACAACGATGACGACTCGGCGCACGCGTGCTCGAGCGATTACGAAATTTTTTCAGCGAGGTGCAACAGCCTCTTGCGAAAATGCGCTCGGTTGGCCTGAAAAAATACAGCGGGGCTCCGATAGCGCCGCGCGTTCGTTCGCTCGCTTGCTTGCGCTCGCGCGCGGCGATGATAAAGGGGCCGATTTATCGCTGTTTGCGCGGCGCGATAACGGCCGGCTGCAAAAATGAGGTTGCAATTGCAAAACGTGCGAAGAAGCGCCAAAACGCGGCCCGCGCGAAAGGGACGCGCGCGCTCGATCCGAGAGAGATAATATAGGGGGGGGGGGCAGAGAGGCGCGTAATCGCGCATCCGCCCCGCGGGATTGATAAAGGGACACCGTGGAGTACATGTGTGTTGGTTTTCGTGCGGATTTTTCTGGTTTCCCGGCGTACTGTGACGATGGGTATATTTGTTTGGGGGATTGGTTTGATGCAATTTTGAAAGTCGCAGGTTGCGCCGTGACTGGAGATTCGATCTAGTTTTGGGAAAGGGGCTTTTGTAACGTGTGCTGCCCGAACAATACCTGTATAAATTTCGGAGATAATCGGATAAAATGCGGAATGGTGCTGCTGCGGCTTTCGGTATAGAATTTATTCAAGATGAAGATTTCAAAAGAGTGTGTGTGTGTGTGTGTGAAAATATATATATATAGGAGGCATGCTTGATAGAAATTGAGTACATTCTTTACGGATTTAAAATTTGTTTTCAGAGCTTCATTGAGGTCTCGTCGAATTATATTGCTATTAAAAGCTATTAAAACTTTGCAATACTAAGATCGTGTATTTGCATAACTTTTTCCTTAACCATAATATGGTTAATTTTCTACCAGGATTATTGACAAAATATTATTTTAAAAGTAACAATTAACGAAAACGTACAACTTACATCCTTGACATGAATTGTTAGTATAAAAAATGATGATGTTTTTTCCTTGTTTTGTTTGTGTACTTCATTATAGACGTTAACAGCCTAACAACCGTCATTTCAAATGTTAGTAACAACTTTTCAAAAAATATTCAATTTTCCATTTCAATTTTAAATAAAGTTACATAAGCACAGATAAATATTTCTTTTTCCCCGTCTCTAAAAACGCCAGCACACACACATGCTTCCCTGCCAAGATTAAGAGTCGCAGAGTTTATTGACACCCGCGAGCTCCTATCGATTCACGCACAATGTGCGCGACGCGAGATCGTTCGCACCGCCGCTCCTCCATCTAGCTCGAAAATCCAAACACAACGGAAGCGCATGTCCCTTCCACCGGGACCAAATCAAACGATCGCACAGTTTCGTATTAATTTTTCCTCCCACTCCTATATAACTGCGCCGGCGCCGCCGCCGAAAAAGCCAAAATCCCATTTTCGCGCGTCTGTGCAAACGACCGATAGCTGCGTGCGCGCCTCTGTTTGTACAATAAAATTTTGTTGTTCCGCGCGAACGCTCGCAGAGCGCGTATATATGTGTGTGTGTGTATGTACGTGGCGAGGCCGATGACGGCGGCGCGCGGTCATTGCACTGGCGCGCACTCGTGTGCACTTCTGTCAATGAAGCGTGTAGAAGAGTGAGTGAGTGAGTGAGAGGGAGGGAGCGCGGAGAGAAAAAGAGTAAGCGCATATGTGCGCCCGCTCTAATTTTGATCAATTAATCAAAGATGCGCGGGAAGGAGGAGTGGAGAGGGAGGGAGAGAGGGAGAGAGAGAGAGCGAGGTGATGGTAAGGAGGAGGGAGTCGAGAGATTGGGGAAGTCTGGAAAGATTGTAGTGCAATAGTGACAAAAGGGGGACGAAAAGTTGGTTTATGGGGGAGAATGATATGGTTCGCGAGGATTTTGAAGTGAATAATAATAGTTACCTAGCAATTTAAGTTTATAATATAGAGGGGTTATAAGGAGTTTTGTAGGGAATTCGGAAAGTTTATGAGTGAAAAATCTATTTAGTCTTCTGTTTTTTGGTATAATGTCGACTGATTCTAATAAAAATTTGATGTATTTTACAAAATTATTCCGTATATAAAAAGATATCAAGCGTCACAGAAATTTTATGAACGAAACTTTTTGCATAAGAAAACATGTTAGACGATAATTTTTTTTTTAATGCGATACTGCATTAATTTTTGATCTAGGGTACCCACTAAAAAATTGGCCGACCACTTAAAATTGTCTTTTATCTCAAAGATATAACTGACGAAAACCACTTACAAGGGTATACCTTGTAAATCATTATATTGTACATTTAATGGTCTTTTCTTGTGGTGTTTAATTGTATGTTAGAAATTTGTGGAAATCTACGTCACAAAGATGACTTTTTAATTGAATAGCAATTAAAACTAAAAATTTAATAATGTTATAAAGATTCTACATTTACAATAATATTAATTCTGACAATATTATTCATCGGATGTCATTATGTAAATTTACGCCAATAAAAAAAAATTTTAAATATTGAAATATTTTATCATCCAATATGAAAATAATTGATAATTAGATCTCATGTCCGTGCCCAAATTATTATTAGTATCGACTAAAGACTACATATGTTCATTTACTCTAAGAAGATACAAGATTCAATCATCGTTTGATAATAAAATTAAATTCTTTATTAGGGATTAACATTTTAAGTTTAATATATGTGCAATTTAAAAAATTGGAAGTATTACCAGCAAAATTACGAATAATTTAGGCTGTAGTAACTTAAAGCATAGACGAACATTTGTACAGTTTCCATTCAGATAATTCCGGAATGTATGATAAAAGATTGAGTAAGTCGAATGAATGAAATGTCGGAGAAACGAAATTTAAATAAATTACAATGAGAATGAAATATTGGTAAAATGCAAACTCGATTCTGGCTTCAATCCATTTCAATTAATAATATTCCTCCTTATTGGAAAACTGAATGGAGTAAAATGATTTTTTGAAGGTTCTTAATCTATATTTGTATTTACGTCATTTCGCATATGAAACTGTTACGTTAATGTAATTTTTTATTTAAATTTAAAACAGCGCTATTTATGTTGGTCGAGCCCTTTAATAATTCAGTTGTAGTCTCCTCCGTGAGTAAGTATTATTTCAATAATTCACTGCTTTCAACGGTTGCTCTAGCTTCTTTCTTTTCTTGCAGGAGGGACTAGCAGGCTTCGAAATCAGTATGAGGCTTCGTCGGCTTGTCATAATGTGTATTCGAACGATGACTTTTGGTATGGTGAGTCGACTTCAAATTTTTTAATATATTTCAAAATATATATATCTAACCATCCTGTTTGAGTTGTAGATGTTTACGTGAGACGCTACGAGAGGGGAGAGACAACTAAGAACAGGAAGATACGAGAGAGAGACCATGGATAGGCTATCGCAACTAAGCCTCCTGGGCAGCGCAGGTTGCTATTGCTTTGCATAGTCTTTTGCCAGCCTACAGAGAGTTCGCATACTCTCTGATACAAATCTAAAATTATAAAATATAGCACACACTTTCGATATAGAAAAGTAGACTAGCTCACTTCAGGCCTTTTGTCTTGTCTAAAGACCGTTAAATTCATTACATATGTTTGCAATAGTATGAGTGTCGGAACACCCCGTTCCAATAAGCACTTTTATACTACGTCGCGGGATTATTTACGCCGCCTAGCGGTCACTAGCGAAGTGGTTCGGTGAGCCTGCGCGGTGGCCGTAAGCTTTATACCAGTGGCACGAACGTTTCAACGGTTAGAGGGCTCCCTTAGTATTTTCTACAGTATTCTATGAAATAAATTATACATAATATAATAAATTAAACATCTATCAAAATAATTCAGCATATTTACCATTTTTAATGCTTCGGTAAAAAAAAGATCCATATAGACATAATTCTCTGGTGGATGAGAAAAATATGTAGTTACTGCCTTATTGGTAATGAAGTTGTAATGGTCAATTGTTTATTACAAAATTATCAATAACATTATTTGCTTAGAAAAGTCACTTTTAATAGTTTTGCCTAAATGTTTGAGCGTTACAAGGTCTAGCGTACTATATCCTGATTATGAGTGAGAGACGGAAAATGGGTGATGTAGCATTCAAATAAAAAAAAATCGGAACAGTTTCTAAATACTGATGTAAGTCTATACCTTATTTCGACATCGTAATTGTATTCATACTTAAAATTAATATGATTTTGTTTAAATTGAGGGTACTTTATCGGTGTTTGTATTAATTTTAATATTTTTTAAAACTTTTTTTTTATGCGTTATAGTTTTGCTAGTGCGTTTATTATTGCAAAATCTATATACAGAAATTGTTTGAAAATAGCATATTTCAACTTAAAATGAAAAATTCTTTTTTTTTTTGAAAAATTCTTTTGCTTCCTTCTAGAGGCGCAGCTTTATGATGGTAAAAAAAAACTTTTTTGAGAAAATATGTTAGGAATGTTATTTAACAAATTTGGAATCAAAATACACTATTTCGAGAAAATTCCAGTGTGTGTGTGTGCGCGTGTGTGCGTATGTGTCCGTATACGCTGATATCTCATGATCTATTCGACCGATTTTAACCGTACAATTAAAATGTTCAAATCAAATCTTATTAAATGATAAAGGAAAATCGACTATTTGGTGTATTTAGACGTTAAAAAATCGTTTTTATAAGTTTACTTCATCTCAGAAATTGACGTGTTTTAATTAGTTTTAGCAGAAGCATGTGCTAGATTTTTATTGAAAATTAATTTTCAATACATTAAGCTTATAGTACATTGTGTAACGCAAGCTGAGAAAATAAGCTATTTCTAGCGAGGGTAGGGTGTTCTGCACAAATCAGAGTCGAGAAAAAATACGATTCATTTTATTTGCCATCAACACTTAATGTGTGTCCGTATGTAATGCAAAACCTGTACTGTGAGCTAATAAAAAGTGATCAATACTGACGGAAAAAGACGTTATTTAATTTTGAATCATAAGTAGAGGTTCACCTCTAAGTGGTTTTATGAACCAGGTGACACGTTGATTTTTTTTTCTGAATTAAAAATAATTAAAAAAAATAATAATCATAATAATAAAATAAATTTCAACATTATTATTGCAATACTAAACTGTAATGTAGCTTCGTGGATTTCGTATTTAAAATATCGGGCGCGTAACTGTTTAATAATATAATATATCTTACATCTAACCATAGTTGCCCGATGTCGCAACATATCGTCAGATGCAAGAAACGCATCGTGGTCAGCTTTAGGCGATTGCCATGAGTGTGCAACTCTCCCCTATATACAATTAAATGAGTGTGTTTAGTAAAGTAAGAAGTCGCGGCCATTCGCCCAAGAACAAAAGGATTTGTGCATACAGAATCAAAAGAAAATTTGAAAAATTTCCTTACTTCTAGTTAAGACTCTACTTATTGAAATTTAATATATGGCATAACGTAACAATCTATATTTTTTAACAAATTATTATATGTACATATAAAGATAAAATGGTTTATATTAATTAATTAATCCGTTTGTAAAAGAACCAATGCAGTAAATCTGGAAATGAACGTAACGCGTTAATTCGCACTCTGATTGGCCAATTTTTGTAAAGCTTCAGCCTACTTCACATATTTGTTTATAAATTTATGTGAGACTAACGGTTTATAAATACTTACGAAATATATTATGAGTATAATAAATAATAAGCAATATGTAATAGTAGTATACATAATTATTTATTATTTTTAATTAGTATACATAAGTAATTATTAATGGTATACCTAAACAGTTTCATTTAACAACCGACATTCAGAAACCTTCATTAAAATACCAAACTCACCTCTTTGAACTTAATGCCCGTAATAAATTTGAAATTCCAAAATATAAAGCAGCTAAAAATATCTCCATATTTAAGCTCCCCATATACGAATTCACGAACTCAAACACCCATTAATTACCACCTCGGAAAGTGGCCAGACGAAACTCTCTAAAAAAAAGCCTAGCTCTCGCGAATAAAAGCCGAATATCCGCATCCTCCTTCTCAAATTGCGCTCCATTACCCCCACCCACCCTCTCGTGTGCATATCCGCCTCGAAAAACGCGCGGCTCGGCGCAATAAGCCCCCTACGGCAAAAAAGCAGCCGCCCAGTGCCCGCGCGCGCGTTCAAAAAATAAAAAAGAAACGCGGTTGCGCGCGCGGCCTCGAGAGCTCTGCGCGCCGCGCGTGGCCTTGACGCGAGTGCGCGTCTGCCGAATGTGCAGCGGGCGGGCGGCGTACAGAGAGAGGAGAGAGAGAGTGGAGTGGGGACAGTGGCCCCGACCTTGCAGTGTGCAGCGGCGCGCGCTTGCTGCACTCTCGTTTTCGTTAACAACCGGCTGCGCCTTTTTCGGCGCGAGCGCCCGCCGAAATGGTACAGTGACCTCGTGCCGCCCGGCCCGCAGTCTGGCCTACATTTTTTTTATCGCCCCGCGCGCTGCTTTTTCGCGGCGAGGTGCTGCAATTGCGTGTTTTTCGGGTGCCGGCGGTGAGTCAAGGCGCGGGATTATTGACCGCGGGCGGGATATGTACGGCTGAAGGTGCGGTAATTGGCGAGGAAGGATGCGCACGATTCGACGAAACACACTTTCACTTTTGACTTTGGTCTTGATCTTTTTTTAACGTCGAGAAGTGCGAGATACATTTTTCGGGGCTTATGACATTGCGTTAACATATACTTAATATTTTAGTAATAAATTATATACATCAGTATTTCATGTTTTTGCCAGGTTTTAGGCAACGTTTAGCGAATCTCGTAGAATATGATTTGAATCGAATATTTCTGTCATAAAGATATTTTATGGTGGAATTATGTACATCAGTTGGTTTATAAATTGACAAACAATTTGATAGAATAAATTGTTTATCCAATAAAATGAATGAAATCATTTTTTCCCTCAAAGTTACGCCTAAATGTAAATTATTGTACTTTTTGTAGATGTTTATAATACATCATGAAGTTTAATCCGTAAAAATGATGAAGTCCCATCCAAAGCGTCATAGCACGCATTATCAATGATTTCTCTTATAATGTATAATAAAATTAAGTATTTTAATCTCTTCAGTTTAGTTATTCCCTAATTAAATCAGGCAAACCACGATATATAGACTCCACCAAATCAGTTATTCAATATCCGCAACTTTCAATCTCTTATATCGCGTCTAAGAGAATCAATTTCGACTTCCGGTCCTTCGACTCGGTCTCATCCCCGCACACAAGCACACACACACACACACACACGGGCCCCATGCTAATCGATATTATATATTTAACATTCACCTCTCGCCTCGCGCGATTACCGCGCATTATATATACCCGCAGCGTATAGTCGTGCATTTTATTTGCAAATCACACGCTCGCATTGCCAAAGCGCACTTTTCGCCATAGCCTGTGTCGCCTCTCTGTGTGTGCTGCTCTGCTCCACTTTTTTTGTTACCTTCGCGCGTTTTTCTATACGCGGCAGCCCGCGCGCGCGTCCGAGAGCTACCTATTTTGGAAGTTATCGCACTCGCGCGCGCAATAAATTTGCGTTCGTTTGCGCTAAATACATTGTGAGCGGTTGCTCGCGCGTGGCGCTCGATCTCAATCGGACGTCTTCTTTTTTGCGCGCGTTATATAGTATATGTTTCTTTATGCGGCGGGTATATTTTTTCGCGAGCCGTGGCTTTCTTTCGGCGCCCGATATTATACGTGTATATTATGACCTAATTATTATGCGCTTTATGCCGATGCACCTAAATATAGGAGCGCACGCTCGCGCTTTTTGCGCCGTTGCGCGCGGCTTGAAAAATGAAGCCGGCCGCGCAAGCGGGTTATATGGCTTTTTATTAATAATGCATTATTTTTCAGGAAGCCGGGTATAATTGGAAACGCCCGTGGCGGCCGGGAGCTTCGGAAAGCCAGTCGCTGGAACTAATGGCGACCGACTCGCGTTTTAATGCGATTTTTCTTTATTTAGAAGTTTTTATTAAATTTTTGCTTTGCACTTTTATCGCGCGAGCACAGCGGCGACTGCCCAGCGAAGAACCTACTTTATTTACATTGTAATTCGGTTTTAAAATTCATGTATGTAATTGATTAGAATGGGGATATGTTGGGTGTTATCATTTTCACAATCGGAAATTGAATCTTTAGCTTCTGTATTCTGAGATTTATTTGCTACTCCATGGTTTGGAAAATTTCAGAACCATCATTGAAAATTAAGAACCGATGTGGGAATTTTAGTTACATGGATATAGCAAGCATATTATGGTTAAGTAAAAATTTAATTCTGGTATAAACAAACAATTCAATTTTTCAGTTGTATTTCATCTAGATTGAGATGTACGATTGTAGATGATGAAAAGACGATACTTATATTGCTATTTACGAACTTACAACGAATCTTCACACTTTATAATTTCGACATTATATTTTTCACCTTCCGCACGACTCATATCTTCGTTTTATCTTTCCAGTTGCCCCTTGCACACACCATCACCTTTGCGCTTCGTCGTCGTTGTTCGAGCATCGCCCGCCCCCATCAGATAAAATTCATTTTCCCTTACCCCCGCGCTCCGCTCATCAAAAACCATCACCGACGCTCCTTTATTATTGCAAAACCATAGTCCCCAAGTTAAAACCAAAAACATTTTCCGCGTAATAACCGCGGTGCGCACGCGCGAAATCCAATCTATCCTATATCTGCCTTCTTTGTTCGCGTCGCGTATACGTGCGCGCGCGGCGGATTAATGCCATGGCGGTGGCGGCGGCGGGTCCCCGGAGGGAGCGAGTGGGCGAGGAGAGTCGAGACAATGCCCGCCGCCGCCGCCGCCGTGCGCGCGCGCGTATTAACAAATAGTAGGCTTTTCTTTCGAAGAAACGCAGATCCGGCGAGAAGATAGGGAGGGAGGGAGAGAGAGAGAGAAGCTGCGCCGCCACGGCGACGGCCTGCATTCGCCCGCGGAGTCTGCATGCATGGGGCTATGTATTATAAGTGGGTAGATGTCTGCGTGTCTCTCTGTGTGTGTACACTGCCGTGGTATGAACTTTCGTCGCTGGTGGTTTGTGCGTGGACTTTGTTTCCCCGGAAGAATGGCTTTTTGTCGTGCTGGAATATGTTGAGGTGGAGACGTGGACTAGTATTTTCAAGTTTTGCGGATATCGTGGTTTCTGGAAACATTAATCTTACATGATTTATAGAAATAATATAGAAGGCTTTGGTAATTTTGTGTTTTTGAATATACCGGGAAAGAAAAAGGCTTTACTGGTATGATTTCATGAAATGTTAGAAAAGAACGTTGAATTCCCCAAAACTTCAAGTAAAATCTGAAATACCAACTTTGGGCATAATAAATTTATGGTTGACATGTAAATTTATTCGTGTAAGGACATCGAAATATGTTATTTTTATTTTTCTTACAGCTTTAGGAAGATTTACTCAATTCCACTCATACTTTGAATTTCACATTTTTGTATGATTTTCTAATTACACTGCTGAAAAAAAATAGTATATTGTAATACCATGTATCGATAATATCGTGTACAAAATATATTGCTCCTATCCCGAATTTTCGTTAATTTTTATGATATATTACTTTCATTCATAACATATAGACATGGCTATACCGATGGCCATAAAAATAGCAAATCCAGTTTTCATGTTGGCAATTAACCTAAATTTTCATAAAAAAAATCTCTGAAATTAGCTGACTTTTCAACGCCTTCTTGAAATAGTACCCGCGTTTCTTCTAACTCGATAATTTAATGAAATATTTTGGTATAATAAGGTAGTAAATCTAGTTGATTCATTGAGCTAATGACATATTTTCATTATTTCCATTATAAAAGTATATATTAACTAAAAATATGATGTCAAACTGGGGTTCAAGCATTTCAGTTGAGCGGCTGAATATCGACCTACCTTCCCTTCAAAAAATGTAAAAAAAATTTTCTTATATCGATTCAGATAATTAAAACTGAAAACTAATTACACGAAATACGATAAAGTTTAGTATTATTTAAAATTATATTCTATACAGTACCTCTGACACAGGCTATCCTTAAAATATTAACAATTTTTTTGTTTTTTGCAGACTTGCCACAACTGACTTTGATTTTCGTGATCACGATATAAATCGTTTTGCATGAGAACAATTTATAATCTAGACCATTGGCTTTTCGAAAGAAAGTATACCAGCCTACTTACATTTTAGATCAATGAATCGAGCAAATGTATAAAACACCCATCTCGACCTCCTCCCGCTACCCACCAATCGACGAGTCGACAATATTAACCAAGTACGCAAAACTACATCTCGAAACGCGCGCAACTATATACCTCCGAATCACAGCGAGCGCGCTCTCACCCTAACACACTTCGATCGCCCCGGCAAATCACACCACTCGACCTCTCATCCTCCTCCTCCTCCGCTCCCGCGCGCTCGCACATCCACACACGATGATTGCGCAATTGTTTCAACCGCGCGTATTAGCATTCCCGAACCGCCGCCGCTGCAGTTCTCTCCTCCGCCCCGCAAGATCGGCGCGACGAGATATACACACACTATGCGCTGCCGCCGCGGGGCGAAGAATAGAGATCCCGCGAGCGCCGCGCGGGATTCATATTCATTGGGAAAGGTCGGCCCTGCTGAATAATGAATTAATAATAAACGTATACTCTCCCACACACACACACACACATGTACGCGTTCGTTTTATTCGCTTGCCATCGATGCACCTGCGCAAGATTCTCGCTCCTCCGAAGTGCGTTATCTGGATAATTGCCGTAGGTGCAACGCGCGCGTATGTATGCGCGCTTAAAGCGCTAACACGTTCCGCCCCGCTCTTGTTTAATCTGTTTACGCGTAATTACCGACCGCAGGAGAGTAGAGCTTTTTCTCAAATTGCGCAGCCCACCGTATAGCCCGGTGTACATGTACGCACGTTCGCGGGGAAAAATTATTCGAATCGAGAGCTGAATTATCCCCCGAGCTTTTCTATGCGCGCGCGCGCACGTGCATATGGGCTTCCTGGTTAGCGTAATAAGGAGGTTTCGTTGCGCGAAGCGTGTGACGAGAATTCTATACGTTTCTTATAAAGCATGCTTCCTCCTATCCTTCGTCTTCTTTTCGTGTATATATATGTGTGTGTGTGTGTGTATGCACGTACGTCCCGCAGGAGTTTATTTTAAATGCTGATGCGAACGCAGGCGAACTCTCGGGAGCAGCGGAGAAACCCGTGCTCTTTTCATTTTAATAATGCATGATTCGAAGGGTTCTTAATTTCACCGCCCGCGATCGAATTGTCTGCGCGCAGTATAAAAAAAACGCGTGTGCGCGTTCACTCTCGCGTATATATAACTTAATTAGGGGTTGCGCGCGTTTGTAATACACGTACTCACGTAAGCTGCGAACGCGTGTAATTTTGTTCAACTATTTGTAATATTAATTATTAAAGAGGAAGGATATACGCGCGTTGTATTGTGGACGAAGGAGCAGCTCGAAATTTCTTCTTCTTTTTTCTTTTTTTAATCTGATAAAGGGAGAAGCAGTTAGAGTTGGAAATTTCTCGTAATTAAGGTTCGGCAGGAAGCTATTCTACATGTGAAAATTTGTATATGCTTTGTAAAACTTGCCGTATATTAGAATTTAAAAGTGGTTGTAATTTTAATTACCTCGTGCGCGTATATACTCATTAAATTTTTAATTGATTTTTTTTTCTTGAATTAATTCAGTATAAATTCTGCATCCTTATAGGAAAACTATACGTGATGATGGACTAGAATAGCATTACAATAATTTTTCATGTAGAGGAATCTATCAAAATTATATAGAATTTCGTGGACTCTCTAACCGAGTCGGAATATGCGTCTGCCAAGATTATAACTTTTTCAATATTCCATTGTAAATAATGATAAACTTGTCTTCTGCCTATTAACATTAGTATCGTTAGTGCATTGTATTAGCAAAGATTATAAATCTAGTGCGTGATATTAATAATATTAAATGTCATGGATAAGACAAAAAAATCTGCTAATAATGTAGCATATATTAAAAGTGTCATCACGATGCACAGTTTATTGTTACTAACTCGTGTAATAAAATTCCAAGATATATCACATCCGTATTACCTGATTCATCTTCACTTATATACATACTGCACATTTGATGCATGACAATGAAAAACTGCTTAATAATTTCAAACGTCATCAATTATCTTATTTTAGATAAAGGTATCGGGTATCAATGGTGAATGTGACGTTACAAAAACAAACTTTTTCACACAATAAAGTCTGTAATCAATTCATAATAATAATAATATTGTTATAATAACATCTATTTAACTTTGAAATAGAAAGATACTTTTATAAAATGGATATCAGTATTTTGACACTAAATTGTTTGGTAGTTTCACTCTGTAATAATTGGTAAAAATTTACATCACTTTTAGACTAGTAAATGGTAATTTTATAGTGGTCTAAAGTTTGCAACGATGAATGCAATGTTATAGGGTTAATATCAATTTTGCATGTAGTTTTTGTGTTTTGTAAAATAAAGTATATTAGTCACTCTAAGAAATTATTTAGTTTCATTACAGCGATGCAAGAGTTTTGCAAGTTTTTTTTTGTTTAAACCGAGTTACTATAACGATGCATTACAACGAAAAGGGAAAGCGTCACAATAATATAACAAAATAAATGGTAAAATAAATCTTTTTTAAATCTATAAAAATGATGCTATGAACAATCCAAAGACCACTGAATATTTATTATTCTGCTCATTTTAAGCGCCATTCTACATAAAGTGATAGAAATTAATTGAAAAAAGTGTTTCAATTCTCATAGTAATTTACTAGCTTATTGTCTGTTTTTAATAGAATAGATTTCTACCAGTAATTTTTTAATTCCATATAATAAAAAATTTGTTTTCGAATTTTACATATAATGCTTTTATTAATTGTGGAAAATGTTTTGTTATTGTATCGCCAGGAGTACAACAAAATTATATGCTGGTAATAGTTGAAAATGACTGAAAAGGCTAACATTTCCCACCTTAATGAAACAATAAAATTCTGTATAAGTACAATCCGACAGGAAACATTTAAAGTGAAAAACCGTAACAAATTGATTAGTGGCAATCATTTTAATAATAGTATCAAGACGAATCTAATTATGATGAGATTATCAGATAAGGGTAATCACACAGGATCGAAAATATTAAGGAATTTACATTTTGTAGTCTTTAGACGATGATTAAGTATTGTGTGTAAACGCAGTTTAATGATGGAAGAATTCCAGGCCAATTGATATTAATTACTCAGATTTAGACAAACACCCAACTAAATATGGATTAATGAAGAAAAGCAAACATTTTCTTTTTGCACAATGAAATTGTAACGTTATTCTTCATACGGTACTGTTAATTTTATTAATTTAGGTTAAAGCAAGCTGAATTGTAAGTTGTTCATTTATTACAAATGAGCTAATCATAAAACACGAGTTAATCCATATTCTTCATTTAGAGAGAAATTCTGAATTAAATGTCGAAAAATGTCGGCGGAAATTTTTCTCAAAACACAGTCTTTTACAACTACTTATACTGTTTCTATAAATATTTTTGCTTCCTCAAAGAAGAAGCTTTGTAATGGTGAAAACAATTTTTGAGACAAAAAATGTTTAAAAACATGTTTTAAGACATTTGGTATCCAAAATAGTCGTTTTTGAGCAAAAAAATGTTCGTGTCTGTGTGTGGGTGGGTGTGTGTGTGGTTCACTGGCAAAAACTTTTTAACCAATCGATCGATTTTCAAGTGGTAAAGCTTATTCTCTTCGTTTCTTAATAGAATAAAAATAACAACCAATGTTTCGAGTTTCTCTCTTTTTGCTTCCTCGAAGAGGAAGCTTTGTAATCGGTTAAAAGTTAAACAATAACATTTAGCGATAGGTATTAATATCTTTGAATAAAAAAGAAAAAAAGTTTTATTATTGAAATTCATTATCAATTTTTTTTTAATGAATTTTTGGAATCAACACAAAGACCCATACAATATTATTTTTTTCCATCCATATTGAAAGCAAAGCATATTTTTTGAAATTTGTCCAAAAAAGATCGGATGAAAATTGCAAACGTTACAGCTGTCCACACACACACACACACACACACACGCACACACCCACACGCACACGCACACCCACACACACACACACACACACACAGACATTTTCTAAAAATAGCATATTCTGACTTCTAATGTTTCTAACATGTTTTCTCGAACTGTCACAAAGCTTTCTCTTTGAGGAAGCAAAAGTATTTTTCGGCCATCAGTGATTCTTTTAATGAAAGTGAGTGAATATATTGAATGCAGTTATAATATTTACTAATAGATATTTACTAATAAAACTGAATCTTATATCAAGTTTTTCGCATTGGACGTTAAACAAAACAACTAATCTTTCCGACTTTTTATACAGCACCTCTAATATTACAGAGAAATAAGTCAACGTCCGCTAATCTGAAAACAATCTTAGTTATTGATTTCGTACTCGTTAAATCAGTAAAAGAACGCCACCACAGCCTTACGAAAATTGATAATGCGCGCATTGTAAAGCTCACTGAGTGAGACGTACACGCAACTCTATAAACAAACTTGCGAGCAAATAATTCACCGTGCCCTCATATATCTCACGATAATTCTGGATTAATAGCCCGCAACCTAATAAAATCAATCACTTGGCAACAATATCGAGTTAATCTTCGCGCTCAAAAGAAACCACTCAAACAGAATTTACACCCGATAGAAATAAAAAAAAGGAGAGAGAGAGAAAAAAGACTGCGCGTATAAGACATTTTCCTTCTGCAGCGGAGAGCGATTACGCTATTCGACTCTCTCTCGCGGGGTGTAATGAACTTGATTGATGCGCGCAATAAAGCATATATACGCTCATGTAGACGCACACACATACACGCGCCCCCACATCGCGTAAGAAGCGCGCGTTATAATGTCCGCGAGAATAAGGAAAAGCTGTGCTACATATACACGTATGCACTCGCGATCGGGGAAATAATTGCGGAATAACGCGTAAACGTGTACACGTATGGTATACATATATATATATATATA
>JAPYZP010002021.1:0-15705 GCA_030522985.1 Torymus sinensis
TGTATTTTAATTCCTAACAACTCTAAACACAATTATAACATGTTTTTACAACAACTCAAAAAATTACTATCACAAAGCTTCCTCTAGGAGGAAGCAAAAATATAATAAATAAACATATTTTAAACTTAATATATATATTATACATTATAGGAACGATAAATTAATTTAGAGGAAGCTATGTGCCAATGAATTGGCAGCAGTTCTTTTAATGATTTACAACTTTATATTTACAAAATTACACATGTTTTCTTATTCTTGAAATCCTTTATTAGCTGCCACTGATATTATCTCAACACAAAATTATTATGTTAAGATATTAATAATAAAAAAAACCTACCTACCCGGAGTGCAACTAACAGACATGCACTAAACAATCTATAAGAACTCGTTTCCTACATTGTTGATGAAATTTGACTGTACCACACATAAAATTGTCTATACCTTTCAAGCTGATACACGGAGCCTTCATTGAGAAATTAAGATTTTGAAAAAACGTAAAAAAAATTTTACCTTAAATATCTCTAAAAATCATGAGCCAATTCTTTTACCAAAAGAACTAATACGATAAAAAAACACATCGCCCCAATCAAAAAAAGAATTTTTGACCCACCATCACACAAACAAAACAAAAAAAATGAGACCTACCCGGTTAAAATCGACCGAGTAGAAGCTGAGATCCAGGCGTATACACACACACACATACACACATACATCCATACAGACATTTTTCAAAAACAATGTATTTTGATTCCTAACTTTTACAACAACTCAAAAAATTACTATCACAAAGCTTCCTCTAGGAGGAAGCAAAATAAAATCTATATCTCTGCAAAATTTCAACGTGATTAAACCAATTTTACAAACCAATGTTATTCTAGTTATCGTACAACAAAGTAAAATGACTTTATAAAATACCAAAATTTTAAATATCAAATATCTCAAAAAGCAATCTAATTTAATATGAAAATATTTTTGAAAGTTACATTGAGAACGTGCTAATATTAAAACATATACTGATTGTATGTATATATTAAATTATGTGAATCCCCGTGATAAGATTCAATGTTATCATTCTGTTATGTTTACGGCTGATAGTTATATCTGAAATCATGACCTCATCATAAGAAAGTGCATTTTAGTCTTAGATCACTTCACGACCAAGATGGACTTGTTTTATGTATTGTTATTTTTGGCAGCTTTATTCACTCTTCTTTATTTTTATCTGAATTGGTCATTTAACTATTGGAAGAGACAAGGAGTGGAATCTGTTTCTAATATAATTACAAATTTATGCAATGATTTGTCAGTGCTATTCATTCGTCAAAATGCATCTACTTTGTGCAATAAAATCTACCAAAAATGCTCTCAAAACTCACGTATGATTGGAATATATTTCATGCAGAAGCCAATGCTGATAATTCGTGATCCGGAGCTAGTGAAAACAGTTCTAGTGAAAGATTTCCAGAGTTTCCGTAACAATATCATGACTCTGAACGAAAAACACGATCCGTTCATTGCGAAAAATCCATTCTTCGCCGCTGATGAGTCATGGAAGGAGGCAAGGGCGCAGCTGCTCAACAGCATGTCCCAGAAGAAGCTGAAAATCCTTTTCGGCATCATGCACCGAGTATCTCTCCAATTCGAAAATTATCTCGAAAAGATAGTGAAGAAAGACAGTGCCACGGAATTGGAGCTCAAGGACGTTTTGTCAAAGTTCACTGGGGAAGTTGTTGCAAATGCTGCATTTGGAATCGAAGGTCAGAGCTTCGAGGCTAACCGTAACCCAGCAAGTTTCATCGCAACTGTAGAGAGACTCTTCGAGCCAACTTTGGTTAGTAGCATAAGGCAAGTGTTGACATTTTATCTTTCAGATATTGCAAAGGCCCTAAGAGTGAGTTTTGTATCGAGGGAAATAACGAATTTTTTTTTCAACACCGTGCAGTCGGTTTTGGCACACAGAAAGAAAGAAGGAAACGTTAACGACGACTTTCTGCAAATGTCAATGGAAGGATTGCAAGATTCAGATGAAAAAACATGCGCTGGTCGCATAAGTGCGTTCTTTTTCGATGCTTACGAAACGTCAGCCAGTATCGCTGCTTTCGCTTGCTTCAGACTATCTCATAACCCACGTGTGCAGGAAAATGCTCGTCGGCAGATCAGCGAGGTCCTCGATAAGTACGACGGTGATTTGTGTTACGAAGCGTTGAAAGATATGACGTACGTGGACCAGATTCTTTACGAAACCGTGAGATTGCATCCAATATTAGGTGTCACTCTGAGGATTTGCAATCAGGAGATTAAGTTGGAGACTTCGGATGGACAAACGTGTCATTTGGAACCAGGAAATCTTGTATGCATACCAGTGCAGAGTCTCCATACGGATGACAAATACTGGAGAGATCCTCATGTTTTTGATCCGGATAGATTTAGCGAAGAGAGGAAAAGCGAGATAACGAAGTTCACGTTTTTACCATTCAGCGAAGGACCGAGAATATGTGCGGGGATGAGATACGGAGTTATGGTTGTTAAGACTGCTTTGGTTACAATTTTAAGTAAATTCAATATTGAAAGTTCGACGAAAACAGAAATTCCAGTAATATTAGAGCAAGGTAGTTTATTGACCGGGGCAAAATATGGGTTGTGGGCCAAACTGAAGAAAATAGACAAAAATGAGTGAATATTTTTTAACTATAGAATGAACATTTCTGTTTATGTTTAAAATATACATTCCAAAGATGGCATTGGCAGTGATATAAGTTATAAAAGAACTAAAAACATAGATAGAAGTGAAAATGAATACAAGGGTTCTTCCAACAATAAAGCCTGGAGAGGTCAGAAATTCAACTGACGAAACGTCGCAAAAATTAAATTTATTCTTTTTTATTCAAATTCGAATGGGCCCTCAAAGGATCCCACTCATGTACTGAAAATGAATACAGTTTTAATCAAGTTCGCAGCGACAAACAATGTTTACTTGTAAGAAAAGCTTTCGAGGGATTTTATTAAAAAAACGCCAAATATTTTCTGAAAAGAAATTTTATTAAGTTTAATAAATTTCATTTGTTGTTACATTAAAAACTATAATAAAAGCAGATAATCCTACATATTATTGTACAAATCTGTAAACAATCTCTTAAATTACACGTGTTTTCAACTGAAATTGTTATACCATAAAGGAGACTTACTTTTAATGCACGCTTTATATATTCCATCTACGTTCAAACATTAAAAAAGATTGAGTTTTAGTACAGTATTTTCATTATGTTATTATAGATTACAATCAATACCTAGTTCATTATTTTTTGAGGAAAAATTGTATATTACCATCATTAGTTATTCTTTCTACTAAAGCAATCATTAACATTTAAGTGAAGATAATTTCATAAAAGCCAATTCAATATTGCTAGTGACTAAAAATAATTTGAATATTGTATAGAAAATAAATACCTGAAAAAACATATTATGAACTTCCTAAAATGTTTTTAAATTTCATCATATATCAGTAGTTTTTTTCTAAAAGGTCTAAAGTGTTAACAATGATTATACTCTAATTTTGTAAATATCATCTTCCAAGCTCTTTGGTATCATTTTTAATTTTTTGCTTCAACTTCTTTAATATACGGATATACTTTAAGTCCCATAAAAATATACTTCAAACGGGAAAATTCTGTCTAATTTTTCTACCACAATTAACCACAACAAAACTCATGTTTCTAGAAAAATACTTTTAGCAAATTATGAACACTCTATATTATCCCGTGTCTGAATATTTCATCAGATCCATAACAATGTAGATATCCTTCCAAAAATATCCCTTATTCACGCAACGCCGCATCATAAAACTTGCAAACTGCGCAACATTTTAAAACGCTAGAATGCACTTTTTCAAAGTTTTCGTAACTCTTTGCAAGCACGCAAATGCACACATTGTATATTCTCCTGATAATTATCACGCTTATTTTGATAGTAGCCTCTTTTAATTGCTACCCGTTTCTAGTTAAGTTGTGTTTACAAAAAAAGTATAAATACTAAGGTGGCTAAAAAATTATTGACAAATAAATTTTGTTCGTGTTTAAATACAAAGTTTCACAAATTGTTTCATTTGTGATAAAAATCATTACATTATTTTGTTATAGTTATTAAGTCATCTACTAATTATAATTCTTGCATATGAAAAACACTTGCAAGCTTACATAGTTTAGTAGCTCTACGTTACATGAGGATCGTCGATTCAACTTACATTAACAAAAAGATTTATAAGTCTTATTTTGTAATGCGGGGGAATGCTCTTAGATATCATGACAGACACTACATATATTTATTATTATCACCTTATCGTGTAAATTAAATTTTGTAATATAATTATTGATTACATTTCAATACGTTTATATTGAAGTTCAAGTATAATATACGATGCTTATTTTAAAATTATACTGTCAGCTAAATAGAAAACAATGTATAACAACCAACTTATATATCGTATTTTAGATTATTACAGACAATACATTTTGATACATGTTTCAATATTATTGTAACGCATTTTAATTTAATGAAAGTGTGACTTTATTTTAAGCATTATTCTTCAGAACTTTAAAATCTCAAAATTATTATCATGTTCATTTCTGTTGTGACAAGATCACGTACTTCTCTATCACAGCATCGAGTAGTATTAACATTTCAAACATTTTTATCTTTCAGTTAAAGTATTTCTAACTAATGCAATATTTTAAGTTTTTCAACTAATGTTTTTGCAATTTATTTTTAATTTTTTTCTAAATATTTCAACATTAAAAATGCAAGTTTGCTTTAAAAAACGAAAACATAACATATAAATTCATACCTGTCAATAAAAATGTTTAATAAGTAATACTTTTTATTATTCATCATTTTATGTAACTTCGCTTTTCCATGTTTCATTAGTCACGTATATAGTAAGTAATTAGCAGTATTTCACATTATTTGCGCTGTATGAAACTTAAGCAACTCGCACAAAAGTACAAAAAATCCACCTCTCCTATCCCGAAAAAAAAGAAACACAACAAAATCTTCGTTACCTAACGTAAGTATAAAATTAGCAAAAATCTCTACGTATACTTTAACGGCAAACAATAATAGCACTCGTTGCCACTGCGCAGCGCGATTCGGACGTGCCGCCTGGGGAGGCGAGCGTTTTGGTCGTCGCAGCCTGCGCGGTAACAAGTATGTTTCTAGGAGTCGATCGCTACCCTGTTTCGACGATGTGCAGTCCTTGGCACGCGCGCGCACCGAACGTCGTCGCTCCGTAGGAGAGGGAGTAATATGCCAACGGTTTTATTATCTGTGCAGAGGCGCCCGCCGTTCGAGCGTCGCGCAGCCGCCGTGTGCGGTGCGGTTATTCTGGACCGCAAGGTTGAAGGAGCTCGGCAGGGGAACGCCGATAGTTGTCGTGCTCGGGTGGTTCTTAGTGCCGCTGTCGCGTGTGAACTTCGGGTTTAATAGGGGACTTTTAATTTCATGGTATTCTACAGTTTGTTTCATAGATTTCTTCGATATAATAGTTAAGAAGGTATATTTTGATTTTTAGCATGTCTTTTTTGAGCATAATTTACATGAAGAAAATATATATGAACAAAATATATATTTTATGAACTGTTTTACGCGATTGAAATGAACTTTTCTCCGAAAAATCTTCCTATTACTCTTATAGTTCTTATTGCTCAAGAGGAACTTAATACTACTTTTTTCTACGTACGAAACCCCAATTTTAAGAAAATTATTGTAAGCTTTAAACCGTCAATATGACAAAAACCAATAAACATAAAACATTTCGTAGATTTGTTTTAATTGAAATAAAGGATTCTAACGGTCCGATCTGTACCGTTCCATATCGTGCGCTAATCTGTATCACGATACAAACGGCAAGCCCCTGCCTGAGTCAACCCTCGGGTTCGGGTAAAAGGGAATTATTCTAGTTAACATAGGGTCAAGGAACGAAGAGAAATATAAATCAGCGACGCGCTTAGGAAACTGTTTTGCTTTCCGTTTCTCTCAATTCATCTTGTTAGTTTTCGCGTCTGACCAAGTCGGGAGAAAGGTGTGTTATATCGCAGACATCTGTAAGACTTTGAATATATATCAGAACTTTGGGTTTTTTCTTTTCTCGTTTGAATAACATTTGAAATTGTGTATATGATGTTTTTAAGATACTCCGTGTATACAGCTCTTACACTTCAAAATTCATGTTTTATTGTATAATTATTGATCACAAGTAGAATCTATATTTCACTGACCGCTTTTCAAGAATTTGAAATTTCAAATGTTTTTATGTATTTTTTTGTAATAAAAAAGTCTCTGTCAAAGAAAGCAAAGCTTAAAAAAAGCTGCAACTCGTGCAGAACAAATTAACTGTCATTTACAGTAAATTGAATTCTCATGTACTTTATTGGAAAAGACAGCTTGCGCTGCGAGAATCGATACATCTTTGGGGGCTCGTAAACAGCTCGTAAAATATCTGAAACAACGTCCGATCAAATGCTAAGCGAGCAGAATGGAAATTACATCCGAATACTTCAAATGCGAGAAAAACAGTCGGTGAAAAGTTGGAATATGGATGGAGATGCTACGTAATCTCTTATCCGGATCACTGGCTCTAAATGTGGTTTTGGTGGGCGGACAATACAGTATTTCAAATCGGGAGAAGAAATCTTTTAGACATACCGATTTTTAAAAAAAAAGTCTCAAAGTTCAGTCGGGAATTCATCGAAAAGAATATTTTTTTTTTAATGTTTACCCTAAATTCGTCCATAATGCTCGGTCGCAAAATCAACAATTACTAAATCATCTAATAATCGAAAAACCAACAATCATTTTATATATATATATGCTCACATCTACACAGTACAAGTATATATATCCTAATTTCTCTCTACGTTCTTACATGTAGATATATAGTTACATTTCTCTTCTCTCTAGATACCTCATCTACAAATATTCTTTAATATCACGCATGATTTTCATTCTGAGATAGTTTTAGGTGTGTGTATAAGTAGTATGTATTGCCGGGAATGCTCATTTGTGCGATCCCTTGTCATGGCACACGATGTGCACGAGCCTTAAATTCTTGGCCGTAAAGAGGTTGTCGTAAAATTCAAGGACTTTGTTGCTGTCGAGTTCATCCTCCTTCGAAGCCTCCAGTAATTGAGGCACTAAAGTCCTCGAGCGTTCTATCCTAAAATCATTACCATTGTCGTAAATTCACGAAATAACAAAAGATAAGCAACATCAGTCAATCTGGAATTCATAAAGTATTAAATAATAATTTAAACTCTAACTTGTGATCAAGATTCCACGTTGAAAACAGCACGAGTTCCTCCTTGGATCTGTAGGGATTGATCTTGTGTCTATCAGCATACAAGCACTTCTCCACGTTCCAAACGCCTTTACATTTGAATTCGCCAACCTTATCACAGATTGCCGCCATGTCCTCCTTGTCCCTGGTCACGAGTTCGTAGGAACATTTCTCCTCGGCCTCCTTCATCTCTTGCTTCTCCAAATCCTGATAATTGATTAAATTACCATCCTGATCCTTCTTTATGACTGCTCCACGTGGAGTCTTTTTTGCGTCGACTTCGTCTTCATTGTTTAATCCCAGAATATACCTAAGTAATACGTAATGTGATTAGTTACTTTCTTTTATTTTTGTTTGTTACTATATTCAATGTTGTTAATCCAAAATTATTGTTAAAAAAAAGAACTAGCGTCATAAAATAGATAAAATTTCCCAACAAAAATTCCTTACCAATGAAGAGTTAATTCCGTAGTGTAATAAATATAACATAACTTAAAAAGTGGATAACTCACTAAATTAACTGAGACCTACATAATATAATGCATCACGAATACTCTAATCATGATATTGTAAACACTTTACATGAAATTGTTATCTTAGTCTACTTAGACGTAAGATATTACTTCACAATCAAATGAATTACCGACAAAACCCACCTTTCGTAAGACCAGATGCTCATCTTGCAGGGACAATGCTCGTAGCAGCACTTCTCGGAACTATCGGTCACATCGTCTTGCTGACTGCTACTGGTACTGTCGACGCCTGTGGCCTCGACGACGGCTTGGGTGCGATCGAAGTAATGACCGAAGTAGTGATCTTTTCTGAGCTGCAGCTTGAAGAACACTATTACGCGCTGGAGGCGCTTGCGAGCCTTCGCGTCGTTGTTGTAGACCTCGGACGATCTGATTTGGTCGATGGTCTTGTAAAGATAGCCTCGGATTCGGTCCTGACATCGTCGGTGCATGTAAGCCTCCTGGGTAAAGAGATGTAATTTCAGATATTCGTTGGATCCATCAGAAGAAAGGTTTTGATAATATTTCAAGTATGATCTTTTGTCTGTTGTTTACATTATGGCATTATCATACTACAGCATGATGATATTATCAAATGATTGGACTAAAGAAAAATTTAAAGTACAGCTTAAAGAAGAAAGAATTAAAGAACTTAAAATTGCTCCTGAATTTCATTGTACAAACAAACATGAGGGTGTTACATTTTAAAAGAAAAAAAATGTGGCGCTTTCGAAATTGCACAAAATGTCAATACCGTTTGGTAAATAGTTAAGTTCACTTGTCACGAAATAAACTTTAGCACAATGACTTAAAGCTTTCTCAAGTGATGCTACTGGAACTCCGAATTTATAATCTACATTGAATCAGAAACATTAGATTTTAACCGATTACATTTTCATAAATGGAGCTGCATCCCTTAAAAATTCCCCTTCCACGAGCAAAATTTCAATAAGCTTAACCCAATTAAGTCAATGACCAGATACCGGTAAATCATCTCAAATCCAGTCGGGGAGAGAGAAGGGGCGCGCCTACCTTGGTCGGTGAATTAGTGTCTAATCCGTCAAACCACTCGGGATGATCCTCCCTCTTGCTGCATCTCGTCTTGCTGTCGTCATTATTTAGCACTCTGTTCAGCACGGCTATCTTTATTTTCAGCTTATCCGTGAGAAACTCCGCGGCTTTTTCGCCACTCCGCAAGTAGCTCGCGTTCACCTTCCTCAGCATCTGATAAAGCACATCCGCTTCTGTTACAACGAAGATTCAACATATATATGTATCCGTGGCACGCTGCGAGGCAGGCCGATTGTGGGTTTGTGTGCTTGTCGGATGGACAAACATGGGGGTTGGCTAGTATCGATTCGCCTGTTTGTATTTTGTATTCTAATCAGTGGATTTTGTTGGCATAGATGTTTGGATTGTGTTGTAACAATGGTAAAAAATTGGGACAAGAAATATTGTTTGTCTTAGATATTAGAACCATTTGGTTTTGATAAGTTGTTTGCTTGGTATTGGACATCATAGAAATCTATACCAGAAGACCCTGGGTTATAAGTTTGTATGGAAATTAAAATTTTTTAACGAAAATAGATGCTATTTTATTACGAAACATAGTAACGTATAAATTTCAGATCGGACTTGTAAAATTAATAACATTTTTTTTCAGAAATTGACTCTAATATAGAAGAGAATCTGGTAAGCTATTGTTCATGTGAACAGGTTAATAAACGTAACAAAAATACTCTCATGTTATTAAACAGTAAATATTGTAGAACGATATTCCTTTATAGGGTTCAAGGCAATGTATCCACATTTTTTTATTTTGCAGTTATTTATTGAAAAATTTAATATTAGAGATGATAGGAAACTAATAAAAGCTTATCCGTATATGATAACATACGTATACAAACTAAACAAATAGTAAATTATAGATTATTAAAAATCTTATATCTATTATTTTAAACTATTATTAAATGATATATATTAATAATTATTAAGAACAATTTATTAATATTTCCTATTTCATCTCAATTCGTGTCAGCCTTTATCAATGCAGTGTCAATAGAAGGGGTATTAGCAATATTCGACGTTACCTGTCAAAATCTTCTCGCCAGGTCGACGGAGTATTAACGCCGTTTGCGGCTCCAGAGTCGTAAAGTACTCTTCATCTATTTCCGAGCCGTCCAACAAGTATATTCCGACGTCTGCCAGATCGTCCGTCACCTATTGATAAAAGCCATATATATATATTTATTTTCGTAATGTAGCTCCAGGCTGCAATGAGAGCCTTGAAAACTAGCGTCCAATAATCGATCATGTCTCCCTCTCTGTCGCAGAACAAAAAGGGATAGGTGTACATTGTTCTATTTATAAGCGGGAATTTAGTTATTGGACGCAGCAGCCGATTGGAAATTTATAACTAAAAAGGTCGAGGTTGAAAAGCAAGGGAAAATCTCGCAGATTAATTTCTGCGTGATTCCAAAGTTTCTTTTAAGCGCTGAACGTTAACTTCCCTTTTTTTAAACCTTCATTGTGGACTTCCTGTTTCGTGTTAATTGCAAAAGTTTGAGAAAATTCAAAAGTAATCGATGCAAGGTTAAAGGAACGTGGCTCTAAAGTAATTTTCACTTTTTTTTTTAAAAAGAATCGCTTCTTTTGTTCAAAGTTTTAATAACTTATTGTTTCTCTTGGTCTCGCCATTTATAGGTTTTCAGTAAAAGAAAACGACGTCGACATAAAAGGTCTAAATATTGAATTGAATGAAAAGTGAAGAAAAAGCTTTATACCGAATGCTCCGTATGTATACGTACGAAATCAATATTTTTTTTCTAATTCACTGGAAAATTCACTGCACTTTCCTTTAAAAAATTCTACGATACCCTAGTGAAAAAGAAGAATACTTTGAAATAATAAACGACGACAAGCAGGATTTTTCTTCCTGGTAAATTCAATCCCCTATCCGAATAATTAAAAGCTTCCCTCTAAGAATCCCTCATTACTCGCCGAATTAAAAACTCCCGCGTCGCCGCAACATATAAACCATACGCTCGACTTCGTCCATCTCATGATTTTAATCCCCGCGCGAATTTCCAGTCCGCTCTTCCTGCTTCTAAATTCGCGAATTGGGTTGGAGCCGCGCGCGCGCGGCAACCAAAGCCCGCCGCAGCGAAAAATCGCAGTAAGTAAGCCAGCGGCAGCATCTCGGATCTCGAAATCTCGGCACGTGTCATGTCTCTCTCCCCGGCGTGTCTTATACGCATTTTCGTCCTCGTGGTAACCTCGGGTGCCCGGAGGGGGCTGCGAAACCTACATTCCGCCGAGTGGGTGCGGGAATTAAGGTCGTTGATACTAGCGGCGAAAAAGGAATGACGGAGGCTCGTACCCTTGACCGTGATGCTGCTTTCT
The DNA here is from genome assembly GCA_030522985.1 of Torymus sinensis. Classification (NCBI taxonomy): domain Eukaryota; kingdom Metazoa; phylum Arthropoda; class Insecta; order Hymenoptera; family Torymidae; genus Torymus; species Torymus sinensis. The sequence continues at coordinate 11,242 of JAPYZP010002021.1, forward strand.
CTTCCGCGTTGCGAGGGAAGAACACGCGGGATCTGAGGACTATCCCCTGGGCTAGTGTGTGTGTGTGTGTGTGTGTGCGCGCGCCTCGTGTGTAATGCTTTTTAGCTTGTCTTCATGCGATTGTATATATGCGTTTTGCCATGGCGCTAGGATTTCTCGGCTAAAGTTTCTTCCCGCGAGTTTCGTGAGAGCGTTTTCAGGTTCTCCTTTTTCGGCGTGGGGAGAGGGAGTATAGCGAAAAATACAGAACGAGGATGAACTGAATTCGAAGCGTGTATATCGAGGCTGTATTTTCGTTTTTATCCGTGGAAAGCTATATACTGTCTTCCTTACTTTATTTTTACTTTTACACGGAAGGTCAGTTAAAAAGTTTTCTCACTCGTAAAATACGATGAGTATTGAACTGCAGCATTTTTATAAACTCATCAGTGGCAAAGGAACGTCATACAGTTGGTAATTAGAAAATGAGTAAATTTAATCAGTCTTTAGGCGAGGATTTACATTCTCTTAATTAATGCGACCTTTTCCTAATTAAGTTCGACTTAATTACAGCGGGTAAACTACGCCGCAGCCGCCGTCGCCGCCTGATTCCTAGACAAATTAGAATTCCGAGCATTGTGTTGTCGCTCATTATTCTTTTATTAAAGCCGCCAGGGGCTATTCATCTTGATTACAAGCGCGCGCGCGAGGTGGCAGTTCGGGCAGCTTCCGCCTCCACCCGAAAAAGTGGGTCGCAAATGAGACGATGACATGTAAAGGATGGAACTACAGGTGTCAACTTCGCAGTCTTGTCTCGCGAATGAAATGCGGGGAAAAAAGGTAAGAATGTCAATTTGGCTTTTCATTGTTGTACAGTGTCGGTTGAATTCAGAACAATACGTTAAGAATGAAAATTACATGCTAGAATATTATTTCTTGGGTTCTAGGATAGTTATAAATTTTGATAATCAAAGACAAAAATAAAAAAATTAAAATAGATTTTACGTCAATAATATTTTTTGTGAAATACTCGTATGTAAACACGTACACAGAGAAATATATCCTCCTATTATAAAAGGGGGATAGCGATTTTTTATCGAATTGAAGCTTAGAGACAACTTCAGAGTGTTATCAAGCAATTTATTGACTAATAGCGCGCTAGTAGAGTATATTTTCACATAAATGTACTATAAAATATAGTGGTATTTGGCTACAACTATATTTCATAGTAGTAGAAACAACAAAATTATGATGAATCTAATAATATTGAAATATCTAATAGAATGAAACTAATAATATGTCATAAATGGTATTAATGACTTAAAATTTGGTTTTGTATAACAAAAAAGTATTAAAATTTTATCTATAGTTATAACAATGAAGGATGATGAATACTGTTCTGATTACAGTTAAATGTTTAACTTCAAAATTGTAGTGTTATAGGAACAAACTCAAATAAATACAATCCAAGTCTCAATAAAAAATATTGGATAAATTTGCGGATGTAAAAAAGTAGAATAAATTTTAAATTCATAATATTTCAATATTAATTGTATATAATGAATGCAAAAGAAGAGCGCGCGCAGTGCGTCTGAACTTGCTAGTATAGTAATCCTTGAAATATTGAAAAAAATCGAAAGGAAATGTACTAAATACAGTAAGGTTTACTAAAAATTTAGTTAAATGTTCAATAATTGAGTTACTATAATTTACAGTCGTTTACATTATATGAATATATTTATTATTAACATGTTCATTTTACAAAAAGTAACATAGTTAAGGCAATAATACTCAGTTTTACTATGCTATATATAGTTAACATTACTAACGCTTTTTTTCTCAGTGTGCGTAATAAGTATATAACACATATTTGCTATAATATAGTTTTATCGTTTAAAATAATTATGTATATTCGGAAATCTGTTTAATGAAATATATATAAAAAAATTTCATTTTATAAAATTGAACTGAAAAGAAAATTTAATAAAAAGCTTATAAAATTTTGACGTGCTATACCGAGCAACCGTTAAAACTAGATAAAGGCTGACTCTAGCAAAGCATAAATTCTGACATAATTAAATTTCAAGCCTTTTAACTAAAAAAGTCAACGATATTTAGAATATTTGATTTATTACGAAATGCCAGTATAAAACCAATATTATCGCCTTTGGCTCGTCACAACATAAATTCGAAAAGAATGTGATTTCCTTAAAGTGAGGAAAAAGGCGAGAAAATGCGATAGACACCGGTAAAATAAGTAGAACTTGCAAAGTATAATTTTCACTCATATCGCTCGTCCCCCAAAAATGATGGGTCTGAAGTTGGAATGGAACGAAATAATTTTTTACAATTAATTAAAGTTACGAGACAGTAATAATGTTTATCTAAACCTTTGTCATAAAGTTATTCTACACTATAAAATACTAAATCTTCAGGCGAAATTAAAATTAATCAATATAACTTTGAAGTAAAATCAATTTTTCGTTTGTATTTCGTTGCACTCCAACGTTGCAAACTTCCGCCCATCAAAAATATACAAATTAATATCTTCCATCATTATTTTTATTATTATTCGGTAAAAGCAAAAACAAAAAATGACAAATGACAATCCAATCTCTGTCCTCACCCCCGAATGTCTCCCAATTAAAACTCCCAATCACTTGGTCAAAAGCTCCCAATCACCTCCCCGCATAATCTCCATCAATCACGAGCCTCGTGTATACCGCGGAACCTCTTAGTCACCGGGCTGGCGCTAATTTACGCCTCGTCAACACCCAACACTCGACAGCTCCAGTCGCATAAATCACCAAGTTAAATCCCAAATCTCAATGATGGCCAACTTTCCAGCCTCGCCCCAGCCACCGCATGCAGCGGCGCGTTAGCGACCGTGACATTGAAAGCTCTCGCCCCGGAAGACACTACCCGAGCGCGCCGCGCGCAGCGTTAGCAAAGGACCGGGAAGCGAAATGGTGTGGCCCTGGCCTGAATAGCCCAGGCTGTGCTGCTGCTGCAGCTTCCCCCTCGCCGTTCGATAGAGCGGCGCCAGTCAGCCGGTCGTGTGTGCATGTGCGAAGGACGCAATCAAGCGCATCGCTGCGATGTTTCTCTCTGTGTGTACGTGAGTGTGTGAGCGTCTTTTTTTTAAGAAGAGTCTGTGCGCGGCAACGGGGTGGGTGTATCGATTTCCAAGCGCGGCAGATTCAAGGGGATGGATGATGGCAAGCGGTGGTTTATGCTGGGTGTCGGCTTGCATGGGGAAAGGGGCGTGGAGAGAAGGGGAGAGGGAGGTTGGTTACCTCTGAGGAATTTCACCGAGGCCCGCAGTGGCTTCAGGCTCCGGTGCTTTTGGTGTCTTCCTGCTGACGAGAGTGTGGTGTATTATTTATTTTGTATTTTCGCATTTTATTCCGTCGACGTTTTTTCGCTATATTGCGTTTAGAAATGAAATAACCGATAAAAGGGATTCTTCAAAAATATTTTGATCTCGTACCGGAACTTTCATTATTTTTTAGCTTTTAATCTTGATTTCATAAATATTTAGCCATAGAAATTTCATTCTACTCGACGTTCTGACAGTAGCACGTACAGCACTTTGATGTATTAATTTAATACAATGATAACTAACTTTAGGTTAATAAATTTAATCTTCAAAATGTTACTGTTAATAAATGTCGTTATACTATTCCTTCACTTGTACTTTAGTACTCAACGCAATAATATTCTGAAGCACTAGTACTTACTATTATGCAAATTGTTCGATGTAAATGTCACAAGCATACGTTTCCCCTTTAAATTTCTGGTCACAGGCTCATTTGGCATTCAGTTGTGTTGCGCAATATTTATCCCGCGCGACGAGAACTATATGAATCGTCAAACGAATCAATGTTTATATCGCGTAATTACAGACGACCTCGAAAGTATAATTAATGCAATCAATGCACTTTCCCGCGGTTACATAATGAAATTCAACAAACAAATTGAATTCGCAACCCCATCGCGTATTACGAAGAAGAAGAAAAAGCATACAAATTCACCCCGCATACAAATTCACCCCGCGCGCTCTGCGAAACTTTTTCAATTTGCTGCAGAGAAAGAGAGAGAGAGAGAGAGAAAAGGCGAGCAATATAGCAGCGAAAAGTTATTGAATTTATCACAAGGGAAAAAAATTACTTCCTCGCAATCGCGCCAAGAAATTCAATATATCCAACCGATTACTACGCAACGAGCACATTTCTCTCGCCATCGTCTCTCTTTCTCCTTTGAGCTTTATCAAGTGCGCATAGCGCGGCGGGTGTACCGGTGGGACTAATATCCCGCGGGGTGGACGAAACACATTTTCATTTTGTTGAAAGCCTCTTGTATCAAAGTGGAAATTAAGTCAACTCTCGGTATACAACGTGGAGACAGAGAGAGAGAGAGAGAGAGAGAGAGAGAGAGAGAGAGAGAGAGAGAGAGAGAGAGAGAGAGAGAGAGAGAGAGAGAGAG
>JAPYZP010002022.1:0-14539 GCA_030522985.1 Torymus sinensis
TATTAATATTTTAATACAAATGTTCAAAACTGTTTAAAATTGTTCGTAAATGTTCAAAACAGTTTAAAACTTTTCAAAACTGTTTAAAAGTGTTCAAATCAGTTCAACACTGTTATAAACATACGAAAATTCACACTTTTAAACAGTTTTAAACGGTTTTGAACAGTTTTAATCAGTTTTAAAGAGATTTGAACAGTTACGGATTGTTTTAAACAGTTTTGAGCAAATTAAATTTCCACTAGGGACGTACTGTTATTCAAAATTTTTTTAATTATTGATGTTAAATACATATAGAATTTATAACGGTCTAGTTATAATTCGAATCCGTTCCGTTATGAATTAAAAAAACAGAAAACTACTGAAAATCTGTCTACAAATGAGAAACAACTAAACGGTTTTCATGAAAAAAGGGATGTTTCTAAAAGTAAAATTATCATAAATAAAAAAACGCCAAGTTTTATAAACGTCGTTTATTCATGAAAATCGGTTAGATTTTTCTTTTCATTTGTATAACAATTTTCAGCGCTTTTTTGCTCTTTTATTGTATAATTTTTCACATCAATAATAAAGTTTTTTAATAGATGTAGTAAATTTAATAATAAAAAGTCAATTACGGTATCTACAATCCGATAATTTAAAAGTGAATTATTCCCTAAATCAAAAATGAATTATGAATTATTTCTTGTATAATTCAATAACTCAAAAGTTAATCATGAATTATTTTTGAAATAATTCGAAAATTTTGAAATCCTTTCTACGAAATTCCACTTTAAGATTTTCACTGCCACATTGGATACCCGATAACATTGTAAAACTTTAAAATAAATTCCTGTAGTAATTTTTTCACAACTGTAAGTTTTATATAAAATTTTTCTCCTAATAGATTGTCTCTTTTTCAGAAAAATTCTAATATTATAACGTTGTTAAAAAATGTCATACCTATTAGGCTCTTTGAATCCCCGATAATAAGTTGAGGCTCAACGAGGCGCGTAAAATGCTCGTTCACCCTTGACCTGTACTTGTGCCCAGACTCGAATTGACCTCTCAACGCATGGCCTGTTAATATGCGTGTTTGAAGTTTACCTTATGGCTGCCATTGCCTCTAATGATTTAAATGACCGTCTCGAAAAAGACGCGAATTAGGCTAATAATGCCGAGGTGTACATGTCATTTCCTGTTTTAGACATCGACGAATGCGCCGCTGGGAACGTTTGCAAGTTAAACGGAGAACTCTGTCAGAATGTCAGAGGTGGATATAGATGTAACAAGATTGACTGCCCGCCTGGCTACATTATTGACGCGCAGAGGAAAAAGTAAGAATATCTTATATTATGGCAAATAGGTAAATAGTGCTTATAACGAATAATTAATCGACAGCCGATGCATACGCGAGAGCAACCTCTGCCCGATGAACGACGCGGCGTGCTTCCAGCGGCCGGCCCACTACACGTACAACTACATCGGCATCATATCCATGTACCCGATCCCGGTGAGCACCGGCCACGTCGAGCTCTTCACGATGCGCGGCGCGTACAACCTGCCGGGCTCGACGATGCGCTTCAGCGTCGCCTTCATCCAGGCGCGCGCCCCGCCCCACGTCGTCCGCGCCACGGAATCCTGCTTCGCTCTGCGCCGACCTTACCCCTCGCAGGCTGTCCTAGTGATGACGCGCAGTCTGCAGGGACCCCAGGACATCGAGCTCGAGTTCTCGATGGAGATCTACAGTCCGAGCGGCGCCTTCGCCGGCAGTGCCGTCGCCAAGATCTTCATCGTCGTCACGCAGTACGAGTTTTAGTACCGCCGGCTCTTTTGCATTTTACTATTGCCAATGGAACTTAAAAATATTTTACGCGCGAGCTATTTCCTATGTATCATTCTATCTTAGAGCTATGTTCATGTATTTTCTATAATATTCATAATTTGAGCATTTCACCGTCCTTAGCCAGGCGCTAAAGAGATTTTTTAAGGATTTATTGTAGAGATTTTTACAGAGAGAGTTGAAAATCTTTTTATCATACACCTTCATTCAAAATTTCCTTTCATCTTCTTAAAGTATATAAAAAATAATTTATAATCCCAGAAAGTATTTAATATTGAATACTATATATAAGCAATAATAAATTAAGTTATTTCGTCGTTAATGCATACAATAAGATATAAGTATATAATACCTTGAAAATGGTACATGAGTAAATTACCGCACTAAATTTATTTTTATAAACTATTATAATGTTTAGATTATCCATAGATATTTCTATAGGTTTAAGAATAAAACATGATATTGGAAAAAAACAGTTACATTCCAATAACTACATGTGTTGTTAAATAAAAAGAAATTATTAGAAGAAAAAAAACAATTTTTGTTACCTTTATTGGAAATATTCCACATGTCGGAACTCTACTTATATTAAAGTGCTTACGAAATAAAATACATTTCATTGTGTGATGGAGATCAATTATTTGTGATATACGAAACCAATAATAAAGTTTATATTGTACTTAATATTCAAGTTTTATCATTTCAATAATCAATGAACATACACTTACGTAAGAAAAAAAAATTCATTTTTTAATAAATCAATATTTGTAAAGCATGGAAAGATATATCAACGGGAATGTGTGGCGGGAGAGGTAAAGGAGAGGTTCATTCAGTAATGCAGTGATGGAGGTAAGAATGAAACGGAACAATGGTTAGGTCACGTAAGAAGAAAGACACAAATAGTATTTGACCTTGAGATCCTTGCGACGTTCTTTATTGAGATTCTTGTCTCGCACGCGATCAAGTGGCTCGCATAAAGCACTCAAAGACGCAATATAGATCGTCGTCCCCGTATATATATACTTTACTCGCTTGCGGATTCTCGAGGCTGGAGAAAAGTTCCGGTAAAAAATAAAGTTTGTGGCTATGCCTTTTTCCAAATTTTCGATTACACTTCTTCATTAACAGTGCCTCTGAACATTTTCTTCGTACACACGTTTTACTACAACGAATGTAACGAATCCTAAACGCGCGACTTTTAAGGTAAATACGATGATATTCGATTTGTGATTTACATAATTGCCTCGACCCTTGCGATCGTAATAATCCAGTATCGCTGAAGGGTGCGGCGCTTACTATGACAACGCTAATGTATTTTTAACTACGCTTCGGATATATAAACTCTATACATATATATAGAAAAAAGGGACTCGTGGTTGTACAAATCACTTGATTCCAATCTTTCTTCGGGTTTCTTCATCGACGAGCCTCAGAGTTATCTATATGTCTTCATTGATCTTCATTCTTTTGAGTATCAAGTATTGCTGATAATTTTAATGATAAGTATAATAAATTTAAGTATTATATATACGCTGTATGTAGGAGAAATAACATTACACGAATATATTTGTGTCAACGATCTGGCACTTGCTTCTTAAGCATTGCTCGAAAAAAAAAATGCTTCGAATTCTGGACCTATCCTGACTTTCACTTACATTTCCTTTTCGCAACGCAATCAATCCCGACTTGAATCATTCGAGTGTTTGTATCATAAATTTTTCAAGCATTTGATTGTAATCTGCTCAGCAAACGTATCAGATTTAATTCTTAAAATTAAAAACTAATTGGTATTAATCAACGACTTGACTTAGCTACTAAAAAAAGGGTTTATAATACATAATATTAGTTTTAACAACGAATTTTATTTCTCTAGATAAATCATAAACATACAAAAATTTATATATTATTGAATAGTGACTAATATGTTGAATAAATGTTAATTGACTAAAATGTCAATAAACGTAGTAGTTTTAACTAATAATAACATACGTTTAAATATAGAGATTCTAAGAATCTATACAATATCATTTCAGCAATGAAATTTAAACTAAGAATTATAGCACGTCTGATAATTTCAAACGTATAACTTTTCACAGTAATAATAATAAATCTTAACGAAAATATTTTAACAATATACAATTTAGGTACTATGATTGACTTATTTTAATTTCATAACAAATTTAAATCAATCAACGAAGATTAATAATAATTTAATAGAACTCATTTGAACTTAATAATATAATTTTTTAGCATTTCTCAACTGAAAACATGCTTAGATTAATGATTCGATAAAAATTGCAAATTATTGTGCGCATCCACAAAATAAATTTGAAAGATTGATTGAATATCCCGCCGCGACGCGGCATAAAACGAAAAATTCGAGAAAAAAGAGAGTTAATCGATCAATCATAGTAGGAAAACTCGGAAAAGCCGACGTAAGCTAACGCAGGCGAAACACTCGAATCACTCAAGGCTCCGGGGTCGTTATACGCCGGATTTCACAATACTCTCCATTGGGAATAATCGCAAGCTCATCACTGCTTGGCATTGCAAACTTTGTCGGCACAGTTTCGCGCATACCCACATATCCACACTCACACACCCACACACACGCACACCCACACGCTTTATGAGAGTGAGAGCGTAGTCTCTTTCGAGAGAGACTGCTCCGTGTGGCAGTGTGAATCTGCCAAGTGCCCTGCAAGCGAGGGCTTTTTATTCTTCGTCTTCTATTCTTCTTCCTCCTCTTGTTCGCTCTATTCCTAGGCGCACTTGGAGAACGCTTGACTAGGAGGCGCACGTGCGCCTTGACGACTTTTCTCTCTTTCTCTCGCTCGAACTATCCCTCTCTCTCACACTCATCCCTCTCGCACCTAAGTATACATGTACACGCGTAAGCTCGCGTACATCACGTATATTTCCTTTTATACATTATCTACCGAGTTTCTCGATTAATCAATCATTATCACATTATCGTTGTTTTGGTTAAACTCGTTAATTAACCGGTTCATCCATTAATTTGTTAATTAACTATGTATGAGGGCTTAATTCACAGACGAATTTACCGTTTTAAACATTTTCTTTTTGAGTCTTGATCATTACTACGAGAAAATGAGACTAAAACAATTGAGAAACTGTTTAACTATTTTCTCTACTTTAGGTATTTTGACAAAGTATATAATTAACACAGATACTTACTCCAATCACACCGATTTTATGAATCATAATAAAATCAATTGATGCGAGTAACGGTTGATGAACGAGCACATTCCGATAAATTCGCCCATTAATTAAGCCAAGTGTATTCGACCACCGTCGGCCGAATGATAAGTGGGTTCGCAGTTGCGCTGGCGACGCAACTGTCGGAAGCATTTGATTGATTGAATCGACGAGTCTACAAACGATCAATAAACTCACTACTGAACAAAACCGCAACTTTTCTACCGTACCGTGTGCGCTTCGATAAGTTTTGGACCGCTAAATCTCATGAGTTCCACTCCCTCTCCTTCTGGCGCTTTCAGTGAACGAAGTTATATAACACACGTGGGGGGGGAGGGGGGGGGGGGGAAAAAGGGCGACAATTCTTATAAAAAAGACGTCCGAGGATGTTCGCGCAAGAGGAGATTCGAATTAGCGCGTCTACGTTTTTTGGCACTCGGATATATGCACTCGCGTGTGGATCACAGAAAGAGCTAATTCAATGACCTTTCCCATTGCGTCACTTTTACGCGCCTCGTTCTAAAACTCAACTGAGTCTGTCGCATAGTTAAAAGAGCGGCAAGGTCTACGATACAACTTTAACGATTTTTCTTTAAATACAACAATCTCGTTAAGCAAGTGCTTTTGAAAAGGTCATCATAACTACGTAAGTCCGAGCGCGGAACATCCATCGGTGCATTTTTTCCTATACTAACGTCTCTTATCAATCTTTTAAATTCGAGATCAAATTACCGATAGTCGGATGACAATATTTTTTCGGTTTACAAACTTTATATTCACTTTCGTACGATAACGAAGGCAAATTTATTATTTCCACGCATTATCTTTCTCTCTGAATTTCTGGAAATCTAACGTTTTCTTTTTTAAACACTAACTTTTATTAATTATTTTTTGCATTGATTTTTTCATTTTTTCAAATATTTATAAGAAAAATAATTGACTCAAAAAGTACTACAATAAGTCTTTCAAAAATGTCCATGGATCTTTATCATTTTACAATGAGTTTTAATTTTCTATACTTTGCATTAAAAACAAATGTGAAATTTAGCATTCTAATAGTGGTTTCAAGTCGAAAACTCGAAAAAAATAATATTATAAAAATTTGTAATTCTTCAAACCGAGAAAAATTTGAAAGAGAAAATTGTAAAGTCCAAAAGAGTTTTCGGAGATTCAGATTCTTCATGATTAATAATATTTAACTATGAAATATTTTAATACATTCAGAATGATCTTGGACTTGAAATTTTTCATTTCATTTTCTCAAGAATCAAAAATTTTGTAATATTACGTCCATTTGATTTTTCATCCATCTACCTAAACGATATATAATACATATATACCCTGTATTGCTATATCACAAGGTTTTGTCAGTTGTGACATCAGTCTCACTAGGCGAACTTTTAAAGCCGAGCGACATTTTCTTTCCAGACCAGTTGCACTAGCCTTTTGGGGGTTGTTGATTTACGGGAAATTCAGAGAGAACGAAAGAGGAATTGACATTTCATCGGTGGTAGCGAAAGCGGACGTAGAAGCCGAGTTCCATGGTGGCCTCGGGCTAGTGGGCCTGCTGAGTGGCGTCGTGCTCGGCGAACTCCTTGGCCACCTTGTAGATGTAGAGCAGCCGCTCGTGGAGCTCGGCGGTGCAGCCAAAGTCGCGAAGGTCGTTCAGCCAGTAGCTCGAGGCGTGCCTCTCGCCGTCGATGTACGTCACGAGGTAGCTCGCCGCGCTGGCACCCGCTCGCGTCTGCTGCTGCGGCGGCTGCTGCGGTCCCAGCGACACTATGAGCTTCGTGTGGTCTTCAAAGAAGTTCATCTGCAGCAGCGGCACGTTCAGCTCCATCACGATGGCCTTGCTCGTGCGCAGCCAGCGACGCATGAGGGGCACGTGGCTGCTCTTCGAGGAGCGCCGGCTGCTGGCTCCTTGGCCTTCGTCGCGCTGCGCTGACACCTCACCGCCTGGAAGGAGAGATACGACGTTCATCTAATGCTACTTTACATACTTTTTGACAATTTTACGGTATTTGCACACAATTTTTCGCCCAATTCTTAACTTTACTACAAAACTTAAAAAATAGTTTTTTTTTTAAATATAATAGACAAAATTTTGTCTGAAAACATGTCATTGAAGTCAAATTAGTAAAAACAAATTTACTTGACAATGAGTTGGAACGCGCTTTAATGCTTTAATTCAATTTTACTTTATATTTCTATGACTTCATTTTCCTTTCGCATACTTCGTTTCGAAACTACTGTATTAAAATACTTCAAATATTTAAAAATCTAATAAAAGAAAAAAATTCAACTTAAAAAATTTCCGAGAAACACTGAAAAATTTTACTTCTCATAAAATTACACTGTAGCTTGAACTGAGAGATTGGAAAAATTGCATGTCGACACCGATATGGGAAAAACTAGCTCAAAGTAATAGAGTTGAAAAATTCTTTAACTTACCTTCGGTGAGATGTTTATCCATGTAATCGGTGAAATGTCGAAGTAGGTCAAGCTTTTCTTGCAAGTGTGCAGGGACATTTCGCTCCCGATTGTATCGTGTTACTTCGTCGTCCGTCGTCATGTACTCCACTCGTCTAAAATTAAAAAACGAAGTATTTAATTTTTTTGTGTAATGTTTTAACAGTACTAATGTAATAACTAATATACAACTTTTGATTGTTTATACAATGAAAGAATTTGTGTAAAAAAGAAAAGCGAACTCCCACTGATTGTTTGGCGGTAAGTATAGCCGTGCGAAGGAAAATGCCTTCTTTCCCAGGAAATCCCCAAGAAACGCATTGTTGAGCACGCGAGAAAAAGAGCAAAAACATTATGAAAAAAAAAATAATGAATGCGAATGCCGCCTTAATGTATGCTAATAAGCCCGTGCGGATAGCCGAACAAAGCCAAACAGAGCTATCCAAAAGAAATAACGAAAACAACATAATGCCATGGCTTTAAAATGCATACGCGCGCACGTATATAACGTCGTATATCATCATCCTACTTCGAAAATGAATACGCGCCAGCTAATAACAATAATTGCACCGCGCGAAACCTGAACCCTCGCGCGTTACAGCTCTAGAATCGCGTGTTGATCGTCGCTGTAATATACAAGTGCGCCGGTGAGTCTTTTGGAAAATGCGAATCTCAGCCTAATAATTTTAATGGTTTACTTAATGCGTCGTAATTGAAGAACATGAAATGTAAAATATAGTTTATCTTCTGAAAGACTGCCATTTTTGTAGACAGGGTATATAGGAGCAGGATAATAATAATAGTAATTAAGCACACCCCATTATTCACTTGCAAATAATTTCTTCTGTACGTAAAAGAGTGAAATGAAGGTCGTTAAAAGACAAATAATTGAGTTGACGATTGAAATACAGTACGGCACCGAGCGCTTCGATATTTTTACTTAATTTATTGATTATTCCGTAATCTTTCTAGCCTGTGTAAAGTCGCCAGGCTAATTCTCCGGAATGCTTCTTATTACGTAATCGACATTGAATAACGATATAGGTGGAGTAAAAAGGGGGAGCGCCTCTGACCTTCTATCGTGAGTGTAGCTCATCTTGGTGTTATCGTTGAAGAGCACGCCAACGGACCTGTCCGACAGCTGGAAGGCCAGTCCGTACTTGTTGGAGTAGTCGATCCACTTGGTGACGAAGAGGGGCGCGTAGTCCTCGACGAGGCCGGGGTTGAAGCGGGGCCTCAGGCCCTTGGCCGTCGCGGCGAGGCACTCCTCGAGCGCCCGGCTCATGAGCAGGCTCTGCGTCGCGCCGATCAGGGCGAGCGCGCCCTCCTCGCCGGCGGCCCCCAGCGGCTGCTTCTTGCGCGCCTCCAGGCACAGCACGCTGCTGATCCTCTGCCGGAAGCGCGGCAGCTTCGGCAGCCGCCAGCTCGCCAGCCAGCTCGACACCTTCTTCTTCTTCGTCTTGGCCTTCTTGCCGTCCTGGGACTTTTGCGACTGCGACTGGGCCTGCTGCGCCGGCTGACTGTGCGCCTGGATCTGCTGCTCGTGCGGGCTCATCTGCAACATTTTTTACAATTATCACCCGTCGACTTTGACTTTCAGCTGGCTTTCTTATTCAAATCACTCTGGCTATTTTAAGTATCGAATTTACAGAATTATCGGATAATAATAATGCATGAATAATTTCGAGGTATTATTATAATATAATGCACGGGGCAAGAGAGCAGCTTTGTTATTGAATACTCCTGGTCGTTAGCGCGTACTCGGGGTTTGCACAAGGTGTGCGATTTGGCGAAATCCAAGCGCGTAACACGAGACGCCGGCAGACTCACCAGGCCGAGGTTGTGCTGAGCGGGCGGATAGGCGACGTTAGTCGAGAGCGCGGACACCCTTTCGAGGAGCGACAGCCGCGGCGCCTGGTAGTAGCAGCTGTCGGGCAGCGTCGTCGGCACGTACTCGCGCGTGAGGTAGGGATGCTCCTTGACGAGCTCGAGGGAGGGCCGGAGCTCCGGGTTGGGCTGCAGGAGCCAGCGCACGAGGTCCTGGCCGGCGCGCGTCGCCGAGGCGTCGTCGAGCTCCTTGTAGCGGTGGTTGCAGATCAGCGAGTAGGTCTCCTTCATGGTGGACGAGTCGAAGGGCGGCTGCCCGACGAGGAGGGCGTACAGGATGCAGCCCAGCGCCCACACGTCCGCCTCGTAGCTGCAGGACTGCTTGAACAGCACTTCCGGGGCGATGAAGTTTGGCGTGCCGCATATCGTTCTGCGATATAATAAATGCTTTTTAGTTTATAGTATGTACTGTTATAATTCAATAAAATGTGCAAATGTGGAAAAAGCTATATAACTATGTAATAACGTTAATAATGTAATACGTCAATCATGGGTATACTTTCCTTCCAAACAAATATTCATAGAAAATCTTTACGACCGCGTGAAGCTCCGTAATGAAAATAAAAACAAACATAAACAGCGCGCGGTTATTGCACTAGCCATTTTCACGAGTAACGCAACACCCGCTATACGTAAGGCGTTACTTAACAATTACTTAAGGAAAAAGCTGCATAGAGGAATTCATGCGCGCGCACACATACACACACTTTAAATGTCCGTCATTACTCATTTGGGCGTGCGGATTGTCTGCATAACGGTTAGTTGCTTGCTCGGGCAGTCCCGGCGATTTTATCTATAGGATGAGTTACAGTTAAGAGCGGCTGTAAATTATGCAGGCAAATACGGGCAAATGCATGAATCAGTGCTGAGCGAAGCTCGCGTCGCTACGTCAATATAGCGGTGACGAGCTGCGGCGCGTCCGCTCGACGTCACCGATGCGCTGCGCCCGCCTCCTCGTTTTCCAATATATAAAAGCGCCTCGAAAAAAAGAAGAAGAGTGCCCCGTGTGTGTGTGTATATATAAATAAATGGCTAAGGTGATCCCTCGAACGTTCAATGTCGCCATTGCGCCCGCGCGTCTATGTTTAATGCGCTAAAAATATTAAACTATTTAATCGATATATTCCAGCGGTACTTGCCTGTACCCAGAGTTTATCTCGTTTATGTCGCGGATGTGTTACTTGTGAAGCACGCTCCTCCCCTGCGAGCGCCGCATCGAATACCGTTAATCTCTTTATGAAGACAGATTATGTAATAAGACACGCCGTGAGAATGCAATTACAAAATTTATCTGAATTTTTAAGGAGAACTCATAATTCATCGGTTCACCGCCAACATGACGATTGATTGCCGTAAAACAATGAAGAATTGAACGAGTATATTTAATTCAGCATTATTACTGTGCCCCGCATATAAATTTAGTGTACATCGTGATTGTATCAATATTTTCTAAATTGCCTGAGTAAACCATTAACATCGATCACGATAATGATCATGTACTTATTAATGAACGTTAAGATAGAATCGAGTGCTGTCCAGTGAGAATTTATGCGAATGAATTCTTCACGTCCCTTTGATGAGTAATGGGGAAAAGCCAAGACGGGACGAGAGTAGAGATATTTTCATGCAAGGGTAAACAAAAAAAAAGGCAGAGAAAAATAAAATTTTTGAGGCAAATTGCCAGCAGTTGAAACTTACACTCGGCGCCGCTGGCCGTCGGGCTGGGTAGCCAGGCCGAAATCCCCAATCTTGACGATCATCCTCTCGGACAGGAAGACGTTGCTCGGCTTGAGATCGCGATGGATGACCTTCCGGGAGTGGATGTAGGCGACGCCGTTGACCATTTGCCTCATGTAGTAGCGCGCCTCGGGCTCCGTGACCTTACCCCGGTACTTGAGCACGTGCACCAGGCTCTGCGGGCAGACAACAAAGAGGGGCCGAGTGAGGATGAGAATACTGACTTCTTCTCCCGGAGGAGGAATCCGTCCGCGAGTTCCGCTCCTCTTCTTGGAATCCGGCCAACGCGGCCGCGGGCCATTCTTTACGATTTCTCTCTCTTCTCCTCTCCTTTTTTTACAAGCGCATACACGCGGAGCCGATCTTTTTTCCCCTTGGCCAGCCACTCGGATTCGCGCGCGCAGTTAGCGGACCATTCATCGCGCCGGGATTATATAGGTAGAGAGAAAGAGAGAGGAGAGGATATTAATGCGACTCGCCGATCGGCCGTGCGTCCGTGAAACTGTTTTAAAAATCATTTTTAAGGGGGCTATTACGCAGCCAAATCTCCGGTACTGTAATAAGATGTCAAACGACCTGCTCAACGCACTTCGATTTGCTTTTTAAAGCTCCTGCGCGCAGTTTTTTTTTATGCTTGCCATAATTTTCGTAGTTGGCAAAAGGGCGACAGAGCCCGTATAAAATTTATATTTTTCAATTACGTAATTTGATCTTTATTACTCGTTAAATACCGTAGATGTACCTTAAAGTTTAACGTTTATTTCACGAAGAAATTGAAAAAATCGGCAGAAGATCGGTCTTTCGCATTGCAATATTAGTAGCTTTTCCCGCACAAAGAGCGAAACAGTTTGTAAAGTAGTAAAACTACCGACATTTTATAGCCTGGCTCTTTTGAAAGTCTTATTCTCGCGTGTTAAATGTAAATAAGAGTTCGACGCTATTACATATAAAGCGGCTCTGGTATAGCTCGTCGGTCTGAGTGTGCGTTGGTGGCAATGACCTTTATTCCTATTCAAGTCCGGTTTTTGAACGAATTTCGGAGACCCTTGCGTATCTTTCATCTATATTCCCAGACGAGCCAGGGCTATTACCGAGAAGGCTAAAGATGTAACCATCTTATACGGCCGCTCGGCTGCGGTCTAATTTTATGCAGAAATTAGTATAGTAATTGAAGCGTAAACTATAGTATCGAATTTAAATATTCGATGGCAGACTCGCTGAAAACCGTCTGCGCCTCGAAGCTAATGATTTTCGAAAAAGAATATATACATTATTTATTAAGTTGAAAACTTATTTGATTATAGCTATGTGTAGGCCAACAATTTGTGAACGTTTACATACTTTCTTTAAGAAGAATTTTACAAGGGCTACGGACTTATTTAAGGTTCTTATCGAAGATCAAAGAGTCTATATAGGTAAGATGAGTCAAAGTCCGTTATTTTCGTTCAAGTTATAAAACTTCTGGTTCTAAAAGTCACATTTTAAAAATAACGTTTCGTGAAAAACTGCCGTGAGCATGTAAAAATAAAAGATATGAAAAGAATTATTTAGATCAACTTGTTTTAGAATTTTCAGCATAAAAACAGTTGATCTAGTGAGTCACATACAAATTTTAAAATTGTGGCAAAATTGTTGCCTAATTGGATACATATAGAAAAAACTACAACTATAATACTATTCGAATAAGTACAATAGAATCTTATCTCTGACAAATTTATTGCAGAAACGTTTAAAACACACGGTATACATAGCTGAATACCAGTAAAAGTTAAAAAGGTCCACCTGCTAATAGAAAGTTATAAGAGACAACGCAGCCGGGCACATTCTATCTGAATTTATGAGATCCTTGCACCTGGCTATATTTTACTGAACTCATATACGTACAAAGAACGAGGCGGTGGGTATTTACTTTGTCGGTTTCGAGTATGCGCGTATATCCGCGTGTCTAATGCCTATTATCATGGGCTCGATCCAGTAAGCTCAGCTATAACTATACTTTTTAAACTTTAACACTTATACTATTAGCTTGGTTGTTCATTTAACTATTAAAGTATATCACAATTGCAGATATAATTGAAAATTTTCTCGATAGTTCACGTGAAGCCAACGGCAATTCATGACCAGGAAGTGTGTATTTTGCAACGAGTTTTTGATTCTAAAAGTAGTTCTAATTTCACTGCCACATCAAAGTGGAGGCGAAAATTTAGCACTGCTTTCCGCGGAAGCAGAAAATACCGACCCTGCATTCGCAATAAGTTTGGCACTGAACTTTGTAATGAATTGCCAGTTTTACTGCGAAGTACATAAAATATAGGATAGTTGTTTATTGCACATGAAGAATAAAGTAAAGTTCAGCTGTTTTTTCATTACCAACGTGGTTATTTGTGAGAATTCCCCGCATCCGCGAGTATTATTTTAATCGATTAGCAGTAAAAGCCCTCGGCTAAGATAAGCCACTAAACAAACTGGGCGATCCCAGCCTTTCATCGCTGAAATCTATTCGACGCGGAGCGCTGAAAGGGTCTGCATATCGGGGCTCGTTAGTTGCGGGAGAAAAATCACTCTTTCGAAAAATCCCTCGGCTCGAAAGCTCGCTCTTCTCAGCTTTCACGCTCTCGCGCAGCGCCTGAGAGAGCGAGAGCCGCGCGCGCATATAAATTCAGAAAAAAACACCGCCTATATACCATCTGGCTTTTCAGTTCACGCGGCCGCGAGCGGAATGTTAAAAAAAGCATTCCGCAACTCCGGCGCGCGAACGAGAGAGAAAGAGAAGAGAGAGAGAGCGCGCGTAAAAAAATAGTTCATTGGACCGTGACGAGGAAGTGCATTCTGGCGAGGTTGAGAACGCGCGAACGAACGGCCTCGTCGCTATCTCTCTCCCTCTCTCTCGCGTGAACCAAAACTAGCTCCACCGGCGCGCCGATCTCACCGTGCGTGCGTCAATATATAGTTATAGGTAGTGGACTCGCGTGGGCGATCGTCTCGAGGCGGCTGCGGCTCATGCCGATCGCGACGATACTTTATTTCGGGAAACGGCTCGCGTGCCGCGCGCAATTATTATATACGCCCAGTCCGAGGATGTTACAGGCAGATCGGCGAATAACTGTCGGTCGCGCGTCGCGTTTTTCCTCGTGGCCGCGCGCGCGTGCGGGTCAAGGTCGTAAAAACGTCGCCGAACCGGAATGCGGCCCGCCGCGACCTCGCGTGCAATCTGCCGAGCGGAGAGCACGAGGGTGCAGTCTCGGCAGGCGGCGCGCGTTTGAAAAAAGAGACGCTGATGTGCCGCTCATGAGAAAGAGAGAGAAGGGAGAGGCGTAAAAAACCGTCGGGGAGAAAGAAAGAGCGGCTCGAGCGCGGGAAAATTATTGAATTTTTTCCCCTCGACCGAGCTCTCCGCGATCTTTACGA
>JAPYZP010002023.1:0-14535 GCA_030522985.1 Torymus sinensis
ATGTTCTCGACGCTTCGAGTGCTGATTCGCAGCTTTATTTGTATGACCGAACTCGCGTGTAGAATGCTTCTCAGGAGAAAGAAATCTTAGACGAATTTTAAAATTTCACACATCGTATGAAAAAATGAAGAACAAATAATTTAAGTATGCATTATACATACAAGGCGACCTTATCAAGACAATAAATTGTGACTGTTCTTTCTATATCTATTTTATGAGAATCATAAGTTGATTATCGATAATATGATCGTGATGTACTACGTACTCCTAGCTGGCTGATTCAGCAGCATGGTAGTTTGCCTATTCACTCGTCTTATATTTTTAAAAGTCATCGTTTCATTCTGATGCAATAAACACTGTGTAATGTAGATTGTGGACTTCAGAAATGATTAACAATCAATAAAACAAATAATTATAATATATATACAAAAACTAGTCCCTCGTTTATAAAAATTAGTATTTATATTAAAAAAAAACACACACACACACACGCCGATTATGGAACAATATAGGCTACAAGCTCCAAAAACAACGAAACTCCAAAAGCTCCTGCAAGTAGACACCCCGTCAAGCTCGGCGCGCTCGCCGGCCGCCAAAGCTCCGGGGCCGTGCACGAGTAAGCATTACCTGGCAGAATCTCGCGAGCGAGAGAATCTGCGATCTCTTTTTCTCTCTCCCCCTTTATCGCTCTCGAGGACAGCGGAGATACGCACTTACAGGAAGAGGAAGAGCAGAAAGACACGCGCTCGTGGTATAAGAGGCGGTCGTGCTCTCGCAGCGGGGGAGAGCCAACGATATATACGCGAGCGAGCTTTTTTTAGAATAATCCCCAGTGGAAGGGACGCCCGAACTCGTGCACGTATTTTTCCGTCTGCTCGCGCCCAACAAACGCGGCGTTTCTCATGTATACGACTGTCAAAATCGCAATCGCCACGCGTGCGCGCATGGGAAAAAGTTTTCGCGAAAATTTGAAACGTTCTTGTACGATCGAGCACCTACTGGTGTATGACGCAATGTTTTGACAGTTCGGTTGACAGCTATAACATACTATACTACTCGAAGTATCGCGTGAGTGAGCAAGCGATATACTTGCCATTTTCGTGCGGATGTCCTCGCGTCGATCCTTATTCGCGTGCACACCACTAAGACGGACGTTTATCACACACTGTTGATGTCTATAATAACGTCGAGGTTAGATCGCGCGCAGACGACATACGCAGAGGAACACGACGTCACGCTGCTGCTTAGGTTAGGATAGGACTGACGCGCGCGCTCTCTCTTTCTCGCTTTATAGGTAGCCGTCCTCGTCAGACATCAGAAGCACTTACTCGCGTGCAGGCCGCTTGACTCGGCAGTTTTCCCATACACTCTCGTTCGGTTCGTCCGCAAGCATAAGTAAAGGCACGACGCGCAGGTTAGGTCCAGTGCTCGCAGCGAGTATATATATATAGTTCTCTCTCGCCCCCACGCTTGCGCAGGTGCAACGCGCCGGAGCCTCTTCCTTCCCTCTTTGCCCCCTTGCGTTTCGTAACGCTCACTCTCTCTTTCTCTCGTGTGTGTGTCTATATATGCATGTATATAGGCGCGTATTGATAGTGTCTTTGACTCTGCATGGGCAGTGGGTGAAGGAGGGATAGAAGGGAGAGAGATAGAGGTATTTTAGTTTTCACACACTTTTGGCGGCGTGCGAGGGAGAGAAAGTCGTCGCACTCTGCAGCTGTTAAGGCCGCGTCTGTAATGCTATACTCGCCCCCATACGCTGCCAGTGATTTTCCGTTGAAATCATCGACTCGACGCGACGCCGACGAGGGCGTTTTGCACGATTGTCATTTCGTAATCCTCCCGTGTACTCGGCGGTTTTGGCCGAGGCTGCTAGATGAATTGGATTTATACGTGCGTATAAAGAGCGTGTGCGAGAGCTTCTGACGTGGATATTTTACTTTTAATTATTATATTGGCCCGAAATAAAATTGCTGTTTTAATTTAATTTTCACAATGTGCATAAAAATATCTATATTGTTTGTTTAACGCTTACTTGAATACTGTTTCTTAAATAAAATTGGAAGCAATAAATCATTTCGAAATGGTTAAAGTAACTGATAAAAATTAAGTAGAAATTCGTGTATATGATACTTTTATAGACTCCAATATGCGATGTGTATGAGTCATGCAAATTTGATTCGACCGATGGCAGCTAAATAAATTAAACTATTACAATTCACAATTTTGGTATCTCTTATTAATTACATCGTAAAATTATTTATTAAAATAAACTAAACATTAATTATCAATATTTTAAGTGCAATACCTGAAATAAATCTTATGTATTTGACTAATTACTGCTGTAATCTCATTTGTTGTATACTGGCTTTTGAGTCAGTAAAACGTGATTTTCAATGTTCAAGAAAATTTCTATAATTTTTAAATAAATTCGTGAAATTTTTTTGTAAAATTTATCTATAAAAATCAAAAAGTTTCTGAAAAAAGTTTTCATTGTTATAAACATAAAGCCAAAGGTTTATTTTTACGCGGCTCTTACAACTCAAATTTAGACGTTCGATGAAATCATCGATTGGAGAACACTTTTGGCACTATTATTCACTTGAAATTCTAAATTTCACTTAATTTTACGATAACTGCACCGTTCCCTTAAACTATTAAAAAATAAAAAAGGATTAATAAAAATTTTATTAAAAAAAAAAACATTGTCCTATGTTGCCAAATTGTAGGTTCAGCCTCAGCAGCGGCAGTGTGGTAGGGTCGTGAAATAATAAAGCACCAGTGCGTGTCGACTGCGTATACATACAGGTATACACCATCAGCAGTACGATCGAGAGCACAGGCAAAGCACAAGCAGAGTAGCGACAGCAGCAGCAGCAGCAGCAGTCAGCAACTCCGTGGGAGCGAGACGGACGTATAGTATACGCACCGATGTGGCGTGTAGTGGCTAGGAACATTTAGACTCTTCAGTGTAGCGCGTTCGAACGGAGGAGAAAGTGTGCGAGTGAGACAGCGAGAAAAACAGCTGATGCTGTGCAGGCCACGCTGGCATCATGTCACGATCCAAGCAAATAGTAAGTTGTCAGTTGTGATCTTGAGGTTCTTCGGAGTGCATCGGGAGTGAATTTCGGGGGCTGGTAATGAGAAATACTTGATTTTGGAAAAGAGTCGCGCGGGTCATCGAGAGCGACACGCACGGTTGCTTGGGGAAACAAAGCGAGCCGAAAGTCACTAGGGTGCAGTCGTGGTGGGGGCCCCGCACACGACTCTGGCTTTTTAAAGAGCCTCCGAGTGACACTGGCACTTGAAACGCAAACGCATCTATTTGGTTTCGACCCGATTGCTGACGATTCGATGCTTTGATCCCGGATTTTACACTGCAAAATGGTACGGAAGGTTGTCGCGCGATTTTTCCCGTTGTCGGCTTTTAAATAACATCAATGGGGTCAAAATCATTATCTTTTGAAAATCGGAGCAAGGACTGTTTGGAGTGACTACTCTACAGAGGCTCGGATTTTCTTTGTGTTTTTGTTCTGTTTTTTTGGTTGAATATTAGTAAGTTGATCCAATACAATGGTGAGGTCTGACTGTGTGGATTTTTTGCAGATGCTACGCGTACAATCTGCTGAAGGCACAAAGAGGATCGAGGTCCAACCTTCTGATACTATCACCAAGCTTTTTGAAAAGGTACGTATGTTGACATTTTGGCAGTTTTTGGAAAATTAAATAAAAATGTAGGTAGTATTGCTAAAATGTTCGCAGCAGCTTTTATTGCATATGAAAAATGATTTTTTACATGATTCGTATTGCAAAGATTTGTATGAAATGAATGTTTTTAAAGTTTTCAGTAAATAAGAATTATTTTACTTCATTTTATTTTTATAATTATTTCTTAGAGTAATCTTAGAGTAATAAATACAAAAAACTATTATAAACAATCAAATAGAATGAATAATATCTTGGAAATCTGTTAAAATAAACCAATGTTTTGCTTTGATACCCTTGTATATAAAATCTTTTCATTAATCATTTTCAACAAGAAATAGTCTTATTTGTTGAATTATTTGGTAATTCTATACTACTTTTAAATTATTTCAATCACAAATTTCAGATCTTTTATTATAGTTATTACTCAATACATAAAGTTTTGTTTTGTTTTGAAGAGGTTAATGGTTCTGTGATAGACACCAAACAATGAGAATTTGTGAAGAGTCATTGAGGTTATTTAAGTTTGCAAATAAAAATGTAATGTTTTTATTATTTATAGAAAAAAATATATAGAAAAATAGGTATATGCAGTTTTATTAAAGTTTTAATTTGAAAATAAAAATGAGAAATATGTTTCATAATTTTTTATAAATAATTTTTTATAATTTTCTTTGTATAAATATTTTAATAATATAAATATAAAATGTCCCAGAAAGTTCTGTTTTCTAGAGAGTAATGAATTTTAAATTACCCTATTTGTTTACAGATTTATGATGCATTTGATTTACGAAGTTTTGGCTTTGGGCTTTATAAACAACGTAATAATAAAGATGAAATTGTATCCAGTGGCAGTAAGACTATTCAAGGAGTAGGATTGAAACATGGAGACATGTTGTATTTGGCACCAGTTAACGGTGCTGTACTTTGGGATACCCCTTCAACCAGCAGTGCCTCCAATGATTTATCCTCAGGTATAACTAAATATCAACAAAATATGTAACCTAAAAATTAAATCTTGGTAAAAGAGTATAAAACTTTGAGTTCAAGCCATTTAATCACTTTATAAGAAAAAAGTTGAAATCTTTTTCTATTTTTAATATGAAACAAAAATAGTCATATTATACCATTACTTTTCATGTATGATTGATTGTGCCAACTCATGTTATAAGGTGGATAAACAAAAATACGTATGACTATGAAATTTTAATGAAGATTTTTTACAAATGCTTTAAAAATTTAAATATGTATTAAATTTGAAGTTTTAACTATTCTCATTATTTCTTTTTGAACTACAAAGATGCAATTTCTATCATATGCAATTTCTTAAGTATCTTTATTTATCAAAAAAACTAATCATTTTACAGAACCAATGGATGTTACTCCAAGTACCAGTAAAGGATCTCAAGGACAACAACAGCAACAGCAACCACAAACACAACTTAATCATTCTTTACGACCACTTTCCAATATAGTTGAAGATGAAGTTGATCAGCAATTATGGAAACAAAATGGAAAAATACAAAGAAAACGAGATGAAAAGTTGTGAGTATTAAATTTAGATTAAAATGAAAATTTAAAGATTATTTTATGGTTTGAACCTATTTTTATACATTTTTAATAATATTTTACAGCTGTCGACATGGCACAAATGCTTGCTGTGTACATTGTTCACCATTGGAACCTTTTGATGAGGAGTATCTCAAAGAACAAAATATAAAACACATGTCATTTCATACTTATTTAAGAAAACAAACAGCTGGTGTAGATAGGCAAATGAATGAACAAAAATATAAAATCATTTGAAATTCATTATGATTGAAAATATTAATAGTTTTTGTGTTAACTTACAGAGGCAAATTTCTACAGTTAGAAGATATAAGTTGTCGCATAAAAACTGGTTGTAAAGATCATCCACCATGGCCTAAGGGTATTTGTAGTAAATGCCAGCCTAATGCCATAACCCTTAACCGCCAACATTATCGTCATGTTGATAATGTCATGTTTGAAAATGCTTCTTTGGTGGAACGATTTTTAAATTATTGGCGTATCACTGGTCATCAACGTATTGGCTATTTATATGGTAGATATGAGATACATACTGATGTACCTTTGGGTATTAGAGCTGTTGTGGCTGCTATTTATGAACCACCACAAGTGAGTCATCTCATATGCAATATATGAAAATATTCCCTTCATAAACTTATTTGTTAAACCAATCTAATAATATTAAATGTTTTCAGGAAAGCACAAGAGATTCTATAGTTCTCTTGCCAGATGAAAAAGAAGCTCTTGTAGATGAATTAGCCCAATCCTTAAATTTGACAAAAGTTGGATGGATTTTTACTGATTTAATAGCTGATGATATTAAAAAGGGCACAGTAAGTGTACTTTGTTACTATATATTACTGATTTGCGCTTATTACTTAATTTATTCTTCTTTTTTTTCAAGGTAAAACACGTAAGAAATGTTGAAAGTCACTTTTTATCTGCACAAGAATGTATTATGGCTGGTTATATACAAAATAAACTTCCTAATCCTTGTCGTTTTTCACCAAATGGATACTTTGGTTCGAAAGCAGTAACTGTTTGTGTCACTGGTAAGACTTAGGGATACTTACTTTAAATTGATTTGTTAAGTTACTAATATATTCACTTATAAATATCATTTATGTTTTAAGGTGATAACAAAAATCAAGTACACATGGAAGGATATCAAGTAACAAATCAGTGTATGGCACTAGTACGCGATGGATGTTTGGTGCCAACGAAAGATATACCAGAACTAGGTTACGTTGTTGAATCAACAGATAAACAATATGTTCCAGATGTTTACTACAAGGTAAGATTTTTTATATTAATAAAATATATTTATTGCACTTGTGTTTGCATCAAGTAAAAATTGATATAATTTCTCATAACTTATTAGTTGATAATTATAACCAAGACTTTATTTACAAGCCAAATTGATAATTTCTTATAATTTTTATATTTATTATTAATTTCGATTAATAATTTTGTTTTTCTTTACGATTTATTATAAGGAAACAATTATGTGTAATAAAAATTTAGTGTTAATTAATCAAGGAAATTCAATACTATTTCCTATAAACTTGTGCACCTTTATGAATTTAAATTTTAAGACATTTTCCATTTCTAAAACTA
The DNA here is from genome assembly GCA_030522985.1 of Torymus sinensis. Lineage (NCBI taxonomy): Eukaryota > Metazoa > Arthropoda > Insecta > Hymenoptera > Torymidae > Torymus > Torymus sinensis. The sequence continues at coordinate 6,871 of JAPYZP010002023.1, forward strand.
AAAAAAAAGATTTGAAAAATTATTTTGAATAACATGCAATTTAATAATTTGACTAACATTAAATTTTCTAGATTTTAAATTCAATCATAAGAGCCATGACAATTTTTCTAAAACAAGTGCAAAAAATATTTTTTATACTCATATATGCATGTAAAATATTGTCTACTCTAATTTTCGAAAAAGTAGTTATTTCATTTTACCTTTTTCTCTACTAACTATGAACTTAAAGATTTATTTATCGAACGTAATCATTAAATTAAATTTCAGTAAGTAATTTTTATTCTGAAATTCTTAAAGTAAACGGGGTAGGTAGGGATGTGAAAGAATAAGACAGTTTTGTTTGCACGAAGAAATGAATTCATAACTGAAAATTGACGATCTAAAAGTACATTAACTTGGGTAACGAGCGTACACTTGAATCGCAATTAAATAACTAATTCGTACCGAATATGCGCTCCACCGGCGTTCACGCGTTAGCCCATGGAGAAGTAGACCCAAAGTCGTTGGGTCAGGAACAAAAAGAACGTAATAAATGTTTACGGCCCTCGTATACTCTCATGTTTCGTCAGAGAGTAAAAAAATCAAGCAAATTTCCCTTTTTGCGTTTTCGTAGTCGAGGAAAGAAGAACGGAAATACAGTGTAAAGTAAAGCTCATCGCAGTTTGTTTCGCTTTTCGTTCGTACATAGTATACTTGGTTTCATGTTTATTCATCGCAAATATATTTTCGCGCGTCCCCATTCGAGAACAGGAAAATCGGTGAATCTTGTGTATGTGTGTGTATGTTTGTGTTTTTCTTCGGTAAGAGGGAAAAAACGGTTTCGAAATCGCGTCTTTTTTTATTACAAGCTATGCGTTGTTGCCTCGTCAACTTCATAAAAATATATATACAGGTGGCTTATACTCCCGATTTCACATTTGTCTCAAGTGTCATTTCTTAATTCTTTTGTTTACTTTTCTTGTGATAAAGAGACTCGTGGTTAATTTTTCTGCTTTTTTTTTATATAATCGTCATTTTTTAAATACAACTTCGTACGTAGTTACGATATTTCGTCGTTCAACGTGTATATTTTTTTTTCGTGTCTTACAATATGAAAACCGAAATCAAGAAGAGAAACTTATCGTTCGAGCAACGCTTGCTTTTGTTATTTATTTATTTTTTTTTATACTGATTCTTTTTTTTCATAAACTCGCTTACGCTTTGCTCGCGCGCGCGCTCTTGCACAATTACACACGTTTTATCGGCTAAATAGCGCAGCAAGCGCGCTTTTACACACATCATTATATTATCCATCGACGAGACGAACGAACGAACGAGCGAGCGCGCGCGTTCTTTCAATAATGTACTCGCACACGCGCGACTCTCGGAAAGTGAAGAGATGCGTAATCGGTCGCACATTTTGCGCCGTATAACACATACGCGGGCGCGCGCGCGCGAGCGATACACAATTATCATTTAGTCAGATACACAATTAACAGCGTTAAAACTTTTAAGTTCAACATCGAATGAGGTTCTCTTCTTTAGAAGGCATTCTCTCGCGACGATATCTGTCCTTTTTTTTTCTCTCCCTCGTATTTTTTTTCCTTTTTTGCTACGGCTAATCTCGACGAGAATATGCTTGTATCGATACGTTTTTTTTTTCTTACGGAAACGGAACCACCTTAGAGGTTTGTCTTGGGATAGAAAAAAATTTGTGTGTATATATGCATATATACATAACGATCGGTATAAATTAGCAACTTTTCGATCATTTTTCCGCCCTGTGCCACCCAGTAACTCCGCGCGATCGTGAAAGAGACGTGTTTGTTTTTACGTGGACAAGATAGTTTGCTCCGTCACTTTTTTCTCATTTCATTTTTTTAAACTTAAAATTTTATTGGAAGACTATCTTACGGAATGTTAAGGAAAAAACTCGACCAACTTTCTCTACTGAATTCGGCCGCGAGCGCGGTGTTTACGTTGAGGCTTTTTGTTTCGAAAAAGCAAGCTAAAGAAAGCGATTTTTGTTTTTTCATGTTATGATACATACGAGAGGACTTCGCGCGTCTCTTTCACAATCGTCGAGCGTCGCCATTCGTTCAAACTTCGTGTTTCGGCGCTTTTTTCGCAACAATATCGATAAACGTTCGTGTCTCCCAAGACTTCGTTTAAGGTGGCTCGTCGTGTATTTCGCTTATAATAGTTACAATCGTTTAAACGCGTTCTGTGGATACGTAATACACAGTAGTAGTTAGGTAGTGTAGCAGTATAGTATCTGTCTCGCTTTCTCTCTCTCTTTTTTATTTTTTTTTTCACCCTAAAACGCAGCATACTCGTGTATAATAATGTGTGTGGCAATTTTTTTTTCACAATGTGTAACGCTTCATCTCTCACGCATTTGTAATTACTTGTACAATATTTTCTTTTTTGTCATTTTTTTATCGTATTTCGTGGTATATAGTACAATAACGATGGGATTTACGAGGATTTACATATGAGTAGCACATAACATATTACATAATCGTAGTATTTTCGATATACAGCATCGAGGAATGATTCCGTTAAATACACAGACTTTTCGTACACGTGCGTCTGTATTATTCATTCTTTTTTTTTTATTTCTTTTACGCTCTCCCACCGAGAAAAAACACTCGCTTTCCCCCCTTAAAAAAAAATCTTTTGTCCTATTATATACGCGTCGTCGCAAAATTTTTTCGATTGCATTATTTCACTCTCTCGACGAGGAGGCGTGCGTGAAAAAAAAAACACTACTTACCAGCTCAAGGGTTCGTTTATTTGCGCGTACAATCTCCTGTATATACGTATACCTTTTCGCATCGCTCGCACCTATATTCCTATACTAAACTCGTAAACACACTTGCGTAAAACATGCACTCTAAAGACACACGATATAATTTTTTTTCGTTTTTCTCAATTAACTTCGTGGTTCGTTTCTCGGAAAACAACACGCCATTGTGTGTAGTTTCTTGTTCTCTTTCTCTATATCTCTCCCTCTCTGCTCTAATTCTGCTTTAGGCCTTACGTTTGCTCGTGTGTAATTTTTCGTATATACGACACTTGGCTTGATAATTCCCGAGCGCGGTGTTTGAGATCTACAAACTTCTTCGTTTTCTATAACCTGTTGCGTTATTACCGCGTGTGACTGTATTATTTTGTTTTTTTTTTGTTTTTTTTTCTTCTCTTTAAATCACTGCTCAAATACGCGCTTACAACATTATAGAGGCTCGCTGCTAGTTTAATGGAGAGCAAAACTAGATCGAGAGCTGATCGGGTAGGGACATACGCTTTGTTTTTCTCTTTTAATCATTCGGGTTCGTTTCGACGTTCTCGCGTTCGCGCGCGTTTTTTTTTTCTCTAACTAAATTACGCACTATTCCGCGGCGTAATGTGATCACATTAATACAATATACTTAATATTATACGATCTCCCTTGGCGGTCTCTCAATCCGCGTCTTGCCTCTGGAAGGATACACGAGCATATGTATTATTTGTTATTTATCGGCATTATTATTTTTTTCTTTCTTAAATCTCTCCGTCTCCTCGGACTCTCCACGCCGAGCCACGCGCAAATTGCATTCTTCGGCCAAAAAACATACAAGTCCTGTCTAAAAATATATATAATATATATGTATATATATATTTTGTATATGTGTGTGTGCTCGATCGCCCCCGGTGTATATTTTTTTTTTTTTACTTCGTTTACAATAGTCATCATAATAATTCATATTAATCCCCCACACTTGCACGTGTCGTGGCTAACGATTAACTTCTACGGGTAGCGTTTTCTTTTTTTAATATTTTTACTGAATACAAGTACCGTATTAGACATGAGAACATTCCGTTACGTCGAAGCCAAAATTTATTATTTAAAGTTAATTACTCAAAGTAATTAAGTTATTTTATCGTCAAGATACTGTAAATGGTATACTATGTTATTTTATTTTTATTTAGGACACGCAAAAAGATTTTTTCACAAGTAGAATTATTAAATGAAACACATTTAAGTAGTCAAGATATTTGAAAGTTTGCATGCCAAAGTTAATTATTTAACTGAACTTTTAATGCTGCATTTATTTTTTTTTATTTGCTTGTAAATGGTTAGAAAAATAATAAGCTTTTTATTTAGTTTCATGTTCTTTTTATATTATGTCAATTGTTATTAGTCGCTTAATAACAATAACTCCGATTTTAACAAATATTCGCATTCGAGTAACAAAAATGTCCGCATCCGGCCGTGTTTTGCATCAATCTAACGCACGATTTCTCGATATTATTATTTTTTTTAATATTTTTCTGCGTTATTACCTTCAAGTTGCATTTTTTCAACTATTACGTGTATCCTGTGTATAATTCCAATATACACATACGATAGCGAAAATAAACGTCAGAGCTGAACGCGATAGATTTTTCTCTCCTCTCTGTCTCTCATCGTCATCATCTAAAACAATTTACCGCATTTTTTCTAACTATAGGAGTCGCATCGTTTTGAGGTACGTGTATATGCGTCGGTCCAAAAAATGTTCGCATCGCTCGCGTTTAGACAAGAGTTTGTTTATTTTATCTTCATATTCCGCCCCCACACGCTTCAAAAAGTGTATAATATGCGTATATATGCGCGTACGTTTGTGTATATATGTATCGTATTTTTTTTTCTTTAAATCGTTACAATAGAACTCGACTCGCTTTCGTTAGGAAAATATCGATATTTGTTATCTACTATCTTCATCTCAATAATTACGTCTTTTGTTTCAATAATCCGTCGATTTCTCCGATATCATTTGTTTTTCATGAATCTTTCTCGTTAAACTCGTTCACGCATTAAAAATAGATTTCAACCTCTTTAGAGACTCTCTAAACGTTTAAATACTCGCGAACATCATTTTCATCAATCGTAACTTACGAAAAAATGGACTCATCTTCTTCGTTATTTCCCCCAGTATCCCATCAATCGACAATAATAATTCGACAAATACGGCACGCGCGCAAATTACACGGAAATATTTCGAAAAAACATCATCGCCCCCTACATATCCTTCGTTAAACCGTCATCATCGCCATCTTATCAATAATCGCCTTTTATATAGAAACGCATCGTCGCCATCATCACCATCATTTTACGAAAAAAAGTAAAGAAAAAAAGAAAGTAGAAGATAGAAGAAAAAGGACTTCTAAAACGCGAAGGCCTCGTCGTCGTGTTCGTAGTAGTCGTCGCGGTCGTGTACGAGCCTTCGTTACAGCTTGCCGCACTTGGTGATCTGAATGGTCTTGGTCGGTTTGCCGGTTTGGTCGCCAAATGTCGAGATCTTCTCAACGAGGTCGAGGCCCTCAACGACGTGGCCAAAGATTCCGGTGAATCCTCTCATCTCCTGCAGTATTATGCGGAACTGCGAGCCTACCATGCCGAGATTGTCGTGTCTCTTCTGCGTTCTACGCATGCCCACGGCGCCGCGTACCGCGGGGAACTTAGTATCGTCCGGCATGAAGTACCCATCCTCGAAGATGCTTCTGCCTCCACGGCCGTTGTTCAGTTCGAAGTCACCAGTTATCACGCTCTCGCCCTCCCAGCACTGGAAGATCGTGCAGCCCTTGTATCCGAGCCCGGCCTCCCCGGTAGCTAGCACGCTAAAGTTCTTGGCCATTTTTGGCGCAGCATCCGGTCTCACCTCGATCACGATTCTGCCGTGCGGTGAGCCGTTCACCTCGATGTTGAAATAGTACATGGGGTACGGGCTCGATGGTCCCCTAAGATTGGACGGTGGCTGCTGCGGCGAGTGGACCGTGACGAGGTTCGTGTTGTTGCCGGTAACGACAGCCGCCGCCTCGGCCGGGCTCATGAAGCTCGTGGCGGTCTGCTGAAGCATCGCGTTCGGCGGCACCGCCACAGCCGGCTTCACGGACGGCGAACCCGGGGCTATGAGCAGCTGCTGCTGCTGCTGCGCCTGTACAGGCTGCGGCTGCACGGGCGGTTGTTGCTGCGACTGAGGCTGCACCGGCTGCTGCTGGGGCTGAGGCTGAGGCGGTGGGGGTGCGGCCGCCGGGGCCACGTGCACGGCCGCCGCAACCTGGGGCGCTATGTGGTGATACTCGATCGAGCCGTTCTGCAGGTGCTGCTGCTTGCTCACTACGTGCCTCGAGTACAGCTGGGACATACAGTAATTGGCGAGGAAGAGGATGGGGTTCTGCGAGGCCGCTATGTGATTGAGGCGACCGCCGTTGCCTGGCGGCTGAGCAACGAGGGGCTCACCCGAGTGAATGCCCGCGACGGCCTGCTTGAGGAGCGCGAAATCGAACACGACGCCGGAATTGCCTATAAGATCGTCCAATTGGCACTGGAGCATCATCTCCTGGTACTTGTTCTGTAGCCTTTGCTTCTCAAGCATGAGCTCGGAGTGTAAGGAGTAGATGTCGCCCGGACCGTCCGACATCTGCAGCGACGTTTTGGCCTTGCCGAGAGTTTCGCGCGCGTCCGTTATCTCGGGGAAGTGGCTCCAGCCGTTCTGTAAGTCCGTCTCCACGTGGGTCTTGAGGGTCACGCAGGCCTCGAGGACTTTGATGAGAAAGTCGCGCTGCTGCATCGCCAGCCGTTGGATCTCCGCCGACAGCTTGCCCATTGCCGCTAATTCCAGTTGAACCTGTGGCAGAAATTCCGATTCGTGATTGTTTCTGTCCTGGATTTCCGCGTCTTCGATATATCTTCTGATCGACTGATCAATGATAGCGATGGAAAAAAGAAAAAAATCATTTATACTTACATCTGACATGAGTTGTTCTTTGGCATCAGTCTGTGATTTGATCTGGTGGCCGGGATGTTCTTGCGGTGTCGCGCAGGCTCGGCAGAGCGCCGTGCAACAAGTCCCGCACCAGAGCGCGAGCGGCATTCCATGGGTATGGCAATTCTCGCTCTACAGTAACGGAAACAGAAAAAAGGAAAAAAAGCGGGATTAATTAAAACCTCTCGCGTCGTTCGACTCCATGCGTCTCCCCTCCCTTTAATTGCTAATTCGTACGAGAGGTGCAAATTCTTTATCTCTCGCTCCCTCTATCTTTCTCTTTCGCGTGTGGGGCAAGAGTCCTGCTGACCTTACATCATAATCTCATTGCCGCGTGCAAAACCTCTCGTCCGCTATGGCTTCGCACTTGTAGCGTTCATTATCTTGCTCTTTTTGCGCGACGACCCGAGCATTTCATGTAGAAAATTAAGACGAAATTGCACGTTCACGCAGAAAATGACCTTTTCCCATGTCTATCGCTTGGTCAGGAGTATATTAGCATTAGATGCATGATTTCCTCTCACATTTAGAGACTTGGAAAATTGTGCCTTCATTGCATATAATAAGTTATAAACAATGAATTCTATTACTTGTTGTGCTTGAACAAAGGATGGAAATATGTTTGACATTTGCATTTAGATAGTGTAATATATATATATACTTTTCAAATGTCAGTTTATCATATAACTTTATGTGATAGAGTGATTAAACTCATGGCATTCTTTTTATGTAATTATTTAAATGAATTAATATTAAAGTAAAATGATTGTTACAAAAACAAGCTTGAATATAAATCACTCCATTAATTTACTTAAAGTTCAGCATTCATTTGAAATTATAATAACATTACAAGTAAAAGATGCACTTTACTGTAAAATTTCTTGTAATAATAAGA
>JAPYZP010002024.1:0-14534 GCA_030522985.1 Torymus sinensis
TGCCTCCGACTTTGTCAGATATGAATTTATCAGCTTTATCGATACCATCTGATACCTTTTTAGCGGTGTCATCAATTTGGCCAGATACTGATTCTTTTGCGCCCCCGACTTTTTCAGATATGAATTTATCAGCTTTATCGATACCATCCGATACCTCTTTAGTGGTCTCATTAATTTGGCCAGACACTAATTCTTCCGCGCCCCCGACTTTCTCAGATATGAATTTATCAGCCTTATCGATACCATTTGATACTTTTTTAGCGGTCTCATCAATTTTGCCAGATACTAATTCTTCCGCGCCCCCGACTTTGTCAGATGTCAATTTATCAGCTTTATCGATACCATTTGATACTTTTTTAGCGGTCTCATCAATTTTGCCAGATACTATTTCTTGTGTGCCTCCGACTTTGTCAGAGATGAATTTATCGGCTTTATCAATACCGCTTGATACCTTTTTAGCGGTCTCACCTATTTTGCCTGATACTACTTCATTTGCATTCTTGACTTCGGCATTTACGAATTCACCAGCTTTATGAATACCATCTGATATACTTTTTTTAGTTTTATCAATTTGATGATCAGTCTCTTTCATATCATTGTTTATTGACTCGGTAATACTTTTTTCTGTTTTGTTGACTCCATCTGATATCGTTTTTTCAACTTCATTAACCTTTGCAGATACATCTTTTTTTATTTCATTGGTTTTGTTGGACACAGTTTGTATATTTTCTTCAACTTTTTTAGATATTGTTGTGGAAGTGTCGTTGGGAGTATTAGATATATCTTTTTTAATTTGGTCAATATTATCGGATACTGTTTTTGCAGTTTTATCGATTCTCTCAGAAACTTTCTCCGTATCAAATATTTTTTCTTTGTTATTATCTGGAAGTAAGTTTTCTTTAGAATGTTCTGTTTGACTATCTTTGCTACTTTCGTGTTTACTTTTTTCTGTTTTTGTTGATTCTATTGATTCCTGGGACTTTTTACTTAGTTCGGTCATTTCTGAAATACTCTTCTTATTTTCAATAACAATAAAAGAAATAGCATCATCTGATTTTACTTTCGTTGATGAACTGCTTTCTGTTGATTTAGATTTCGATCTTTGTTCTTTTAATTTTTCTCTTTTCTCTTTTGTTTCAAGTGGTTTTGACATTTTCTCTTTTTCTCCTGGTTTTGGAGAATCCATTCCTTGTTTTGAAGTACTTGATGATTGACTCGGACTTTTAAGATCAATGATGGATTGACTTTTTCGAACCTCTTTCAGCTTCGTTGAACTTTGTTTCCGTAGTTTCTTATCGCTTTCGCTACTATCTGATTTATTAATATTCAAAGCATCTTTTGCTGCTTTAGTTAACGAAGAAATCTCTTTTTCTACGACGCCCCTTACATCTTTAACTAATTTATCAAAATCTATGGACATTGATTCTTTAATAGAAGGCTTTGATTTTTCTTCCTCTGAAGTAGTTGACTTTTTATTATATACACTTTCTCGGCTTTTGGACGGTGACGTTAATTTGCTCTCATCGCTTGTCAAAGATTTTGTTTTATCTACTTTCTGATCTTTTTTCGTAGTTTTTTTTGTAGGTTCATCAATACTTTTTGATTTTAACGATGTTACCTTTCGCTTTATATCAATCATTCTACTAGGTCTAACTTTCGTAACTCTCTGAGTTTGTAACGTCTTCTTTTCTTGTAATTGAGATTTTTGTGTTTTTTCACATTCTACTTGTTTTGGTGGTTTATCCAAATCTCTTGATGAACTTGAAGTAGATTCAATTTTCATTTCTGCGGACGATGGAATATCCTTTGACTTATCCGTTTTACTCTCGCTATCTTCAGATTTCTCATTTTTGTCACTGCTCGACTTTGCAGTATCAGAGTTATCCAAGTGGGTCTGCTTTCTCAGTTTTGAATGACTCCGCATTTGGGTTTTTGATGTCTCGGATTGAACTGTTCTTTCGCTAAAATTTGATGGCTGCCTCTTTGGCCTGTCAAAATCCTCGAAATCTGAGCTGCTAATATTTGGTTGCTGTTGTTTACTTGCATTCCTTTTGTCTCTGGTACTTGATTCTTCTTCACTCGTTCTCTTTTGCTCTACCGATATTTTGGTGGGACTAGTGTCTCTAGAAACACTTTTCTTGGTTTTTGTCACGGTTACTTCGCACTTTTTTGATACGTCGTAAATAGCGCCCTCGTCATCTTCAGATTCCTTATCCTTCTTGCTATCATCATTTTTCAACATTTTTAATTTTTTATCGCCAAATTGTCGGATTTTCTGCTGGAAGCTGCTGATCTCTTTTTCCAGAACCCGAAAACTTGGCTGCATGAAGTGCCCCTTCTCTGTATCAGTCTTTTCTAACTTTTTCCGAGGTGGTTTTTCCGGTTTCTTACGAATCTTCGGTTTCATCAAAGGCTTTTTCTCTTTCATTTCCGGCGAAGGAGTAGTTGAATCGTCATTCACTTTGGATTCCTTTACTTTCTTTTTGCTTGTGGAAACCGATTTCGTCATTACTTTGTGCATTTTCTGTATTTTATCTGGTTTTGCTTCGGTCGCTTCTTCCAAAACTTCATCCTCTTCCTCTTCTTCCTCTTCATCATTGCCGCCAGATTCGCCGGATTTAAGGGAATTCGAGATCTCTTTCAAAACATCCGGCGAAATCGAGACCTTTCGACTTTCCGACACTTCGATTTTCGTCCTTGTAGGAGTTGCTTTTTTGGTTCCACTTTGAACTCGACTTTCTTCTGGTATAGGCGTTCTGACCCAGATTGTCTTCATTTTCTTAAAATCTTCCCTCGTATCAATTCGTCCTTTCAGCTTCGATTTCCGACGCATTCGTGGATCCTCTTCCGACTCCTCATTATCACTTCGGCTCCGAGCAAAGAAATCGGTCTGCGTGGCAGCTGTCCTGTCTGTTTGTGTAGCGATCGCCACTTGTCCTGTAATAAAGTAGTTTTACTTTAGTACTGAATAAATTGAATGTAAAATAAGCAGCAATGATGTCACGGTGAAACCTTATTTTAGAACAAGAAAACGCCCAGCGTAGTTTAATGAAAACAATTTACTAAATTTAATCCATACTTGGAACATTAATTACACTACAATCTAAATAAAGCTTACTCAAAATAGCTCTAAATTTATAATGCTATTTAAATCAGAGCAAAATAGCAAATGAATTCAATTACAAAAATCAATGTTGTGTGACTCTGAATTACAAATTAACGTAAATGATCTCACCTGGAAGACTCTGAGTTTCAAGAAAGCTCGAGCTATCGACCACCGGCACGGTTAAACCTCGTGCCTCCTTCTCCAGCAAAAGCTGCGTCAGCAAAGCGTTTTGACGCACGAGTTCGGCGTCATGCATTCCATAAGCCGCTCTATCTCTACCAGATGCGTCGTCTGGATCACCAGCGGCAATGCCGATGTCCCTCATAGACCCTCTGAGGTTTGACGCCCTGACTCTGCCGACGTACTCGTCTCCATCGTCCTTTGATTCGTAATTGCGTTCGATAATGACTCTCTGTACTTCTGTGTTCATCTGTAAAGTTATTTGATTTCGAACCATTAATATTTTTTGCTATAAATAATATCCAATTAAAGTTTTTTCTTTACTATTTCATATTCAATTATTTTGTTTTAGAATACAACATCCAAATTTAATTTGTATTTAAGAAGAATATTTTATGAAATAATTTCTTGATACTTGACAAGTTTTATTGAAATAAGTAAGTGTAGGAAATGTTGGGAGAAATTTTATTAACTTTAAATAATTTATTTTATTTTTTAACCACAACGAGTTCAGCACAAAAGTAAAAATACCATTTCTGTTTGATGTTGTCTCTGATCATAATTAGGTTGACGCTGGACTTCAAGCCTCTCGGGAATAATTATGATTTCGCCGGGGCCATTGATCCGTCGGTGCGACTCCATGCTGCGATCGACGTCAGCCTCATGGAGGCTCTCGTGGAAACTACCGCGCAAGTCCTGGCTGCGACGAAGTTTTTGGTCCTCGATAAAGCGTTGTAACAAAATATCTTTACCGGTCGCGTGGTAAAGATCCTTCTGTAAGTAAAAAATATGCAAAGCAAATTTTTTTTTTAGATAAATAAATGTTTCAAATCTGCAATTAAAATTTATAGCTTATTCACTTAGCAATTGTAATTCTGGTAATTAAGAACTTTGTCATTTGACGTTTATTTTATAGTGACCCCTTTACAAGAGACATGTAGGTGGATTCATTAAAATTGATCGAGTGTACACTCATAAATATTAAGCAGAAGGTTCTGGATACGATAAGGCATGAGTACATGTATTTCACGCTATTCAATCATTTGTAGTTTTAATTTTGCCAATTGTCAAGCAAACAATAATTGTGATATAAGTACTTTAAACGTTTTAATGTTGGTGTGATTATTTTATTGTAATTTTTGTGTCTTAAAATAATTTAAGAACTTACAATACTTGTTTTGTAATTTGAACTTCTTTTGATTTCCCAAATAATCACGCTGTTGACGGTTGATAATATTAGTAAAATACTTTTTGAGAACTTCAAGGCAATAGATACAGGAGCAGTTGTTAAAGCAGTTACTTTGCGGATCTCTCATACTAACCTGACCTAAGGGACAGTAATATACTAGCTCGAAGCTAACTTCATACGGCCTAAGCATTACACTACATAGTATATTACGCAACTCGGGAGGAAAACATTGGACAGTCCTCAGCACGTGAAGGTGGCAAATACGAGATGTGGGCTGGCCAATTTTTCTCCCGTGGTGCGATACTACTTTTCGCCATATCGGGGCCGAAAATACCACATTCGATAATTATAATTTCATTCTTATAACGAATAAATATTATTAGTAAACACATTTTATTTAAATAGAGAAAATATAAATCTAAATAAAACTTAAGTTGTTTAAATTTAGTCAAATAAATATTAAATTAATGTACTATATTGCAAAGTACATTTTATTTAAAAGGCAAACAAATGAATAATAACTTACGGTTCGATTCGAGTATTCCCTGTGATCTTCGATTTCACCTCTGGTCACCAATCTCAACACTTCCGCATTGCCATCTCTATAAAAGTGCTGCTCTCTCATCGGTTCCTGTCCGGGCATTGGTGGCTCATGCCTTCCACCATCACTTCCTCTCTCCATCTCGTGTCTTCTTAACGAGTCCAGCTCGGCCTGGTCGTATTGACGGCTCGCCTCCACGTCCTCCATGTACATGCGGTCGTCTGCCATGGGCATCGGGATGATCCGGGGAGGGTGTATTACGTGTTCCCCGAAGACGCCGGGTCCCAATGTATTCCCGTCATGACGGAGTGAAGCTACCCTACGAAGGCGTTGGATTTCCGAGTTCTGGTGACCTGGAACAATGTCACCTGGAAGTGATGCAATACCCGCGTTCTTGGTATTGCGACGGTTGAATTGCCAGTGTTGGCGCGCTGGATCCGCGCTCCAGGCTTCCTTACGCTCGGCATGATAACCTGGTGATTTAAATTAAATCCCATTTAGTTTTTTTGTAAGTACAATAGTTATGTCAACATAGTTCGATATTCAAAAGATTAGTAGAGCGATAACGAAGTGATGACAATTACCATCAATCACTTTGATGGGTTTACGATGCAAATGTCTTTTAGGCCTACCATCTGAGCGAATAATGAGAGTTTCCGATGAATGAATACGTCTTTTTCGTGGTTCCATGTAGAATGGACAACTAGGACAAATGCAGCAGACTATCAACGTGATAATAGCAGCAAGAAGTAACAATCCGAATAAAACCAGTAACCACGTTAGCAATTTGTTTTCTGCTCTATAAACCGTCTGAAATATTAGTATTAATTATTTAAATAGAACAAATTATCAGTTGTAAAGCTTGTGTTCTTATAGCAGTTATCAACTTACTACTTCTTCATTGTTTGAATTAAGAACGGAGATATTCTTAACATTGGTCTTTTCACTATTACTGACACCTGGATCATTGGCAACGCCAGGGTTAGCTGGGCCTTCGTTCGGTACGCCATCCATACCACTTAGTATTCCAAATCCATTCGCAGCCAGAGATTCTCGAATTTTTTCTACGTCAACTAGAGTTCCAGGACCATTCTGTTCTACTTTAGCTACAACTACGCTTCTAAAATATAATTATTAACATTATTAACAAATAGCTTTTTGCACATTTTTATGGTTATATATGAAAATACCTTTTTCCTAAATCAGAACCACTTCCTGATTCTACTTGAGAAACATAGGGTTTGATTTCTTGTATAATTACTCGACTACCAGTAATCGTGGCTAAAGTTTCAGCAGTCTTTGTTGGATCAGGATTTTCACCTGGCATCACAAACATGACAATGCGGGCAAAGGCAGACATGGGTTGCATGATGCGAATTTGTGCTACGTTCGACAAATGGGGAACACCTTCAAATTAAAAAGAAAAGAATGATTACTAAAGTTATAAATATTTTTATAAAAATCACAATAAGTTATATAGGCTACCTAAATCATAAGCTCTCGCGGTAAGTATAAAAAGGGGAGTATCCTCAGCTCGTCTTCTACGACTTTGGTTCTTCGAATCTAAATCTGTTTCAGTTAAATTATTGAACAAATGAAAATCTCGAAATGTTGAAGTATTAAAACTCGAATTTGTATCTGTTGTATTCAAGTCAGTAAAAGTTGAATTTGTAATGAGATCAGTGATATTCTGATAATTTAATGGCAATGTTGTATTCGTCGTGTCCGTAGCATTCGTTTCATTCTTTAGTATTTCTAAATTGGCAGCTCTGAATTGCTTTCGTAAATTCAACGTGTGTTGAGTTTGTCTCACTTTTCGAGCTTTGCTGATAGGTTCTCTCAGTGTGAGTTCACCACTCTCTCCGTTCAGTATAAATTTGTTTTCGTAATTACCATGAATAATTTCGTACCGAACCTCGTTATTTGGAGGTTCCGCGTCAGCATCTACTGCCTAAAAAATCAAAGATTTTCTTACATCATAATGAGTTTTTGGTAATGTGATAGAAAAATTGTTAGCAAAAAACAAACCTTAATAAAAGCTGGCATGGTGAAATTCGTTAACTCAGAATTTAACAAGAATTCATAAATTCTTTTCTCGAAGATCGGAGGATTATCGTTGACATCTAAAATATTAACAATGAGAGTAGCGATCCCACGCTGTCCTCGGCCATCCTCATCTCGTGCTTCTACAGTCAACTCTAATTTTGCCGTTTGTTCGCGATCGAGAACGGAACCCATTGACACTGTAATTAGGCCTGTGTCTGGATTGATTTCAAAAGCTTCGCTGCCAACACCTATAATTTTCGTATACTGGATTCTGCCAAAGATACCTGCATCCAAGTCCGTTGCGTGAACCTAAAACAATAATGTCAGTATAATAAATATCTTCGTTCGTGATAATTTTAGTTTGATAATTTTGTGATATAATACCTGCACAACTCTTGTGCCAGCATTGGCTTTTTCTGATAACGTGACTTCGTAAATTGGAACATCGAAAACTGGAGGATTGTCATTCAGGTCTCTTAGAAAAATTGTTACCGGAACAGCTGTAGAGAGATTAGTTGCTGGGCCAACTTCTTGTGCAATTATCTACGAAGATATTTGATAACAAAGTAAGATAATCATCATAAGAAATTTAGTAAAGCTTAAAAAAATGCATTACCTTGAAACGGAGACTCCTAAATTTTTCATAGTCAATGAGGGTATTATCCCGAACAGTAATAACAAAGTTTGCTGTTCTCTCGGCTACAGCAGGACTGATTTCAAAGGTTCCATTGTTGTTATCCAGTGTCAAGGCGAAGACACCTGCTTTACCGATATCCTCGTCTCTGACCCGAGTTGAATAAGCGTCGGTGAACACGACAATCGTTCCAGGTTCCGCATTTTCATCCATCCACGCAACATAGCTAAAATTATAAAAAAAGAAATTATTTTCATATAGTTACTTAATTATTTTGATACGAAAACCAACTACTGACTTATCGTTCTCGAAATAAGGTGGACTATTTCCCGGCTCGCCGAGAAGTAGACCCAGTTCCACTACCGTCGCCTGCGCGGGTGGCTCATCTCTCATCGTTCTAATTTCCTCTGCGACGATTTTCAACACAATCGGCGCCCCTACGTGCGTGATTTTCGTCAACTCCTCTAATGGTTTAGCTAGTATGATTTCACCTAGAAATAGGGATATATTTAGAACACTTTCTTGCTTTGTTATGAAAGTCATTTTTTTTTGTTGCAGGTTGCATGCGTTATGTAGTTCCAGTTTAAAAGTAATAAACGGTTTCATGTCCACAATCTCGAGTCAAACATCTAACATCAGTGCAATCTGTGGCATAACAGAAATTCACTGTTATGAATTCGACTTTATCACGGCATTCAATTTCTCCAACAATATGATAGTACCCTAAAACTCAAAATTCCTTCTCATAACGTTTCTCAAATCCTGCCACTTAATCAATAACTACTACATATTTCGCGAATCATGCAAGCCGCAACTTTGGGCTCTTTAAGACCCGTTAATCTCCCGCTAACTCTCTACCGTTATTATACACGATAATGCTTCCATTTCCTTTACTTCCCATTGCCAACTGCGTCAGTGTACGTTTCTCTCTCTCTATCTCTCTCCCTCTCGCCACTACCAAACATCACCGTCTTTCATATTTCGAATGAATAAAACATTAACGCTCAAACTCGCGGCACACGAATGTAGGCCTAGACCGCGCGGCATTTCTTTTTCCCTCGAAGTCTCAGCTAGCCGTGCGCGCTGCACGCACCCAAGGCGCGCAGGAATTGTGGCGCTCGAACGAGTCGTACCGGGGTTCGCCTCTCGGGAGTAACTGTGCGATATAAATTTTAGATACGGCGCGCTACGGTGTTTTTGCCGACGGAGGACTATGGGGCTTGGGGATAATGGGGCGGGTGTAATTGATGCGGTTTACGTGAATCGGATGAATAATGACGTGTGGGTGATGCGGTAAGTACGGGTAATGCGATGTTACACAAGGAAAAAATGTTAATGATAGATAATACGTGAATTGATAAACTAATTGCTTTATATAAAATTTATGTTTTTTAATTGGCGGAGAGATGTATTATCTTTAAATGAAATAATACGCGGGATGTTTAAATTAAAAAGGAATTCAAAACTATATATAAGTATAATTCTTCGAATGCCAAACTTACATCTATAAGTTAGTATTATACCATTGTCCGCGATAAAAAAATAATCAATCACGGTCACTACGATTGCATTACCCTGGTCATTAGCCTCCCACATCTATACTGGTGCACCTCTCACAGGACAATTCCCACCAAACTTCCTTTCGTATCCCAGCCGCGAACCCTCAGCTCGCAAGAAAAAAAATAACAGAATTAAATAAAATACTCGACACGTGTGCCCCGCGCGCGCACGTGTGTAAATCAGTCCACGATCGTAATCTCTCGCATCGCCGCGGCGCTTTACGTGCGCGCACACTTGGCTGCCCAGCGTAAAAGTCGTAGGTAAGTATCGCATGTCCTTGCGCGCGCTGCCGACTTTTCCGGTACGGGATTCCCAGCGCCAAGGGCCCGAGAGGCTAGGTTATATAGCGCAAGAGAGCGTATGGCGATAGCCATCTGAGCGCCGATCGATATTGTGCGCGAGCGAGAGTTGCCGTATACACAGAGGTATAGGTGTATATAACGAGCGTATAGGAGTGTGTTTGAACGCGCGCAAGTCAGTTGAGGGCGCGAATTGAAAAAACCGTGGAGACGGTAGAGGGGAAAAGGAGAGAGAGAGAGGGTGAATTCGCGAAGGGAACTTCTTGTGTGCGAGCTGAGAGGTGTGCGCTGGGTAGAGAGGCCATTGGACATGCTAATGATTGTTGACTCGAGGAAGTGCGGTCTGCATGGGCTGGAGTTTGAGCTTGTTGCAAAATTACGGTCTATTGGTATGTGATATATTTAAGTGGAATCGCATTCAGAGTAATTAAAGATTCAATTTTTTCATCAATTTTGGAGTTATTGAAGAACAGTGTAATTGATTGGAATTACTTGGGTTTCGGTTACCTTTAGAGGGCAAGGTCTCTTAAAATTGCCCAACCTCATGTTTTACGTCATGTTGGATCTTCTATTTTGTAATTAAGGGTCATATAAGGGTTTTGAAGGCGCACTGAACAGGGCAATAGAACCAAATTGACAAAAAATGTCTATAGTTTTAGGACCACTTTTCAACGAGGATCGGTAAAAACTTTTGATTTATCAACTCTCTCAGAATTACTAAGGGCTACCGATGCGGACGTAGAGAATATTTGTATAGCTCTTCTACTGGTAGAAAGTCAACAGTATTTTATATTTAACACGTTAGGTAAATGGAAATATTTTTAGCGAAAATATCAATGTGCATCAATCACAAAATCTAAAACTATTACTAAAAGTTAAAATATTTTGTTCCTAGCCATAAAGTTAGTCTTGTTTTTTTGTCGCTATTTGGAGTTTTATGCGCGTATACACATTTCGTCGAAGCAAAATAATGATTTGCCGATATACAGGCTTTCTGGACCTCTGAATCTTAATATAACAATATAATAGTTTTACAATGCACAATTTGAGTTTATAACTCATAAAAAGTTAGTACATCATTCGTAAAGTAAGAAATAAAACATATTAGCATATAAAGTTCTACATTACCCGTGGTCTCGGAGACGTTAAAAAAAGGCGTGAACGGATTGCCCTCGGAGATAAGACCGTAGGTGACCTCCCGGGGGACGCCCTTATCGCCGTCCTCGGCGTGCACTCGTAGAATCACGTCGCCCTGCGACGACAGCACGGAGGTGCGATTAAGCCAATGGAAAATTACCGACGCGGTTATCGCGTTGAGAATTGAGATGTATTATACGTACGGGTTTCACGGTGTTGTTGATCTTGGTGAGCGGCGGCGCCAGGGTGAAGACGGGGGGAACGTCCTGGACGTCCTGGACGATCACGACGATGTGCAGGCCGGCGATGTTGCGCGTGTCCTTGCCTGGCTCCGTGTACGGGTCCTGGACGATAGGAGGAATTATTTCTAACTGATAGTGCAAAGCTTTATTCAATCTAAAAATATTTTATGGTAGAAGACGTTATAAACCTTACACAAATCATGATTACTACACGGTTCAGACTAATGTACTTTCTACATTTTTTATAGCTAATAAAATAACAATTGTCATATATAGAAAATTTTTCTTCCAGATATTTTGTTCGTAAGATTTTAAATTTATTTTTTAACATAAAATTATATAATATTATTTGTTGATAGTTTAAATGAAGTTACCGTAGCATACATGGTGAGCGTGTACATCGATTGAGTTTCGAAGTCCAATTCTCCTATGAGCGTAATTATACCTTTCGTTTGACTTCCCATTTGTCTTTGTCGAATTTTGAACAATTCTTTGGGTTGCTATAATGACGATCAAAACTTATTACAATTGGAAGTAAACACTACGTTGTACTATCTTATGTACATTGATTTTATTTTTTTTTTAATAAGACCTCATAATAGGTATAAAATAACACATGTACGCCAATAGTCAACTATTGTAATTATTCTCACCCATAATTCTATGTACACAGGTTTTCCGCTCCAAGGATTCGATTCAACGAGGAGATAGTCCAGCTCCTTCTCTGGTTTCGTATCCTATAACGTCAGGAAAATCCTCAGTCCCATTTTCAGAAAAAACGTTTTTTCCAATTTTTTTGAAAAATAATTAAGTAATTTATCAAGACAAATATTTAATGTTTCGAAAGATCAACACAAACTTGTTGCAGTTCAGCTCGCGGTAATATTGATTCGAGTAAATCTAATAAAGTAGCGCAGATCCGGACGTGCTGGGGTTGTTTAAAAATGGACGAGTGTAACACCTGATTGTATAACCACTTACTCGGTGTAGCAAGTGTGAAGAAATAGAAAAAAAAGTATCCGGGTAACTTACTTTCCGTAAAGTGCTATAAAGTAGTTATAAATAAGTGTAAACTTTTAAACAAAAAAATGGGCGTAGTATAACATAGTATTATTAGAATACACATTCGTTGAAATGATATTTGAACAACTGGCGACATATATTTATCTTGTTTAAGTTGATAGCAGGTTTCATAAAAAACTGATGATGAAATTCGTAAAAATTTTCAATAAAAGTCATAAATTATTTTGTAATTCAATATATTTTTTTTTATTAAAAAGTGTTATGAATAATTGTAAGTATAGTGCAATTATGTTTTCATTCATTTGTTAAAGCGACTATTAAAAGAATACGTTATATCGAAATTATTGATAAAATGCTACATCTATAAGACTCATTTTTCTGCAATTCTATATCCTCCGAGCACTTACCTCGGGCACCATGATGAGCGAGGGCACGTGGGGGAAGATCTTGTCGCGCGGCGTCGTCGTGTTGGTCACGGAGATGGTCGCCTGCATGGAGTTGACGTCGCCCTTGGAGTCGCGCACTCGCACGACAAAGTCGTGCAGCCGACCGGCGACGAGACGCCGCGTCAGGATAACATTCGCCTGGCATACCTTGTTGTACAGAGTACAGGGTAGGTTCTCGACCCGCACGATCGGCGACGTCGTCGCTGTTTATATCAGATTGAGGAGTGTATAAGTGTTGATTTTTTGTCTTTCATTGAATTGCGTTGACGGGTAATTTATTGAAAGGAAATTTATTTTAAATAATAATTTTATTTGTTGTACCTTAGAAAGTAGGAGTGATTTGTGAAATTTATAAATTCAACAGAAAGGTATTAGCAAATTTGAAGATATTCATAATTTTAATATGTAAATTTTTGCTCTTGTGGAATTGATTGATCTTTAGATATGTAAAGAAGATGGATGAAATTATTGTAATTTGATAAAACTGATTTTGAGATAAAAATACAGAACAAATGACTGTAATAATCTTTCTTTTAAAAAGCTAAATAGGCTGTACATTATCAATATTGAAAAAAAAAACTGATATGGCTGAAAATTGATTCCATTATTATATCCATCAAACTAATGTACTCTAACTGTATATATGTTTTCTAGCATTTCACTGATATTATCGTAAGCCTACACTTAATTTCTTTTTTGTAAACATTTTCTTTACTAAAAATCATGAATTAGATTCGAAGAACCAAATTTTTCGCTAACTTAATTATATATCATCTATCGAAATTTACTATTACGAATCATTTTCTCTTATAAACTCACTTATTCTGAATTATATTATCAAATACTCACAATTGTCCATCCATATATATTTATGCCAAACTTCAAGTTCCACAGAAAAGTAATAATTCCAAGTGCATAATTAAAAAAATCTGTCGTTTAATTACCAATGATTTCGAAAACGAGGGGGAAGTCGGCATCCTGATCGGTGGCGCGCAGCCGAAAGATGGCCGTCTCTGGCTCGGCATCCGCCGGCACCAGGACCATCCCCATGTCCGTCGAGACGTCGAAACGCGGACGGGCGGCGCGCGCCCAGGCGAAGAGAAGGCTCAGACAGATCCACGTCCTGAGCCATCCTTCCCCCATTTGCATTCTGAAAAGTGAAATTTCATTTCACGATTTTATTCTATTTTTTTTTTATTTTGGAGACATTTGTCAAGTCACAGAGCGTCGAAGGTTAAAGTAGTTAGCACGGAAGTTTAACACAATTGTGGCATTGAACTGTGCGATAAATCTCTGTCAAATTTTTTTTTTTTACTTATTATACAGGAACGTAATGGCTTTTATGGCTACGTGATTCTCTAATTTTTCGCTGGGTCTGAACGCACGAAATTTTATTCAATCTTGATCAAGCAGTTATCGAATGATCGGCGCAATATTTTTAGGAATGAGAATTGAGTTTGTATGTGGGTCATTCAGGTGAAAATTTCCATAGATTCTGTCTCTAAGATATTCGTATGGAAACTAAGGTACTAGTGAATAAAATTACATCATCGGTAATGGTATTTACTTATAAATAGTTTTGTTTACTATGTAACAATAAGTAGGTAGTTTCCTAACATTCATAATTGTTGTTTAATTGAAGGTTTTCTTTCAATGAAAAGACTCTTCTTGCAATGGATTATTAAAATAATTCTATTTTCAATGCATACAGAAATCAACTCTTTTGACTTTACATATAATTATTGCATCTGTTTCGCATACTTTCCCCCCAAAAGCTAATCAAAATCCATAAAAATCCTGAACCAAAACGAATAACTTATCATTTTCTTTCAAAGTGCACCTCATCCTGATATGCAACCTTATCCCTATACCTATACCATTGTCACCGTCTCCGCTCTCCCTGCCGTCCAATAAACTTCGGCCAAACTATCCCTCGCACCCTCTAACTCTCTCACTCTCTCGGCTCTAAAACAGCGAATTTTCTCCACCGCGCCCCTCTCTCTCACTCGCCCGCGAGCAGACAACGTCGTTTCGCTTGCATAATGAACGGCGCGACCCCGTTTTACGATTATAAAATCGATACTCCGGCCGCGCGCCTCGCCGAACTTTATCGAGACGCTACATCTCTCTC